>ML108471.1:9991-46367 GCA_003697995.1 Taxidea taxus jeffersonii
GTGGTGATGATGGTGATGATTCCTTCCTTGTGTTGTGGCTTGTTTTGCATTCCGATGGAGCTTCTGTCTTTATAGAATAAATTCTTGGGTACTGAGAGCCCCAAAGTAGGAGCCTGAACTTGAAAAGATACATGATATATAAAGGATAAATAGATCAATTCATACTGCATATGTCCTGAGATCAAGAGAAATTCAATCCAATCTTCTATGCCTTCCACAGAATGTTTTATAGAATATTAATCCCAATGGAAGTAGAAGTCAAGACTGCTCCAAAGCACCTACTATGGGGCCGACACATCCTAGTCTCCAACGAATCTTTGCGGAGTGAAGGATGTGTGTAGACAGTGTGATCAGTGATGACCCCGTGAAAGCCTAGTGGGGCTGTTACATTAGGAAGTGTTAAATTTCAGCGCGGTTTGTTGGGCATTGTTTTGCTTGCAAATGTTTGTCTCAGAGCATAACTACATAGAGTGAATTGTGTACATCACAAATGTGCATCTTGTTCAAGCCTCACAGAGTGAACACATCCATATAACCACCATCAAGATCAAGGTGTGTGGCATTGCCTGCACCCCAGAAGCCTCCCTCATGCCTATTTCCCATCATTATCCCTCAGAATAACCCCTCTCAACCTCTACCACCATAGGGTAGCTTTGCTTATTTCTGAATGTCATTTAGATGAATCATGCAGGATTACTCTTTTGTCTCTCTCTCTTTTTTTTGCTCACCATTATGTACACAAGATCATTCATGTTTCTGCATATAGTAGTGCCTCACTTCTTTTCATTGCTGTAAAAAATTTCATTGCAAGACGATAGCACAAGTTATTTATCTATTCTACTCTTGTTGGACACTTAACTCATTTCCAGCTTTTTATTGTCATGATAAAGGTGCTATGAACATTCTGGTGCATTTCTTTGTACTCATTTTTTTAAGGTATTTTCCAAGAAATGGGATCCTGAAGTCCCGGGGTGAGAGTATGTTTAGTTGTAATGGGTTCTGAGAGACGCTTTTCTGGGGTTTGTGGAAGTGTGCATGCCACTAGCAATGTGTGCAGGTCTTGGACCTGCAGTCAGTCACATTCCTGCTCAAATCTTGTTCTTGCTGCTTCTGGGCTATGTGATCGTGCAGCTCTGAGAGTTTCGATAACTTGACCTTTGATAACTGTAAAAAGAATTATAACTTGTCTACTTTATGCTTGTAGAGTGCATGTGTTTACATACCGTCTTGGCTTCTAGTGTGTTCAAAACACGGTAGCTGTGCTTGTTCTTATTAGTATTTATCTAGAATATTTAATACACCATGATACCCTCTTAAACTTGGTGTTGTTGGGTTATTTAATTTTGATGTTTTACAAGCATCATGGTGAAGGATGTGACCTGAATCAGGTGCTGGGGGTCTTTGAACTCAATGCTGGAGATGCCCTCTTAGGAACCTTGCAGATTGTCTTACACTGTGTTGTCTTGCAGAACATGGGTTTTCCACGAAAACCTATCAAGGGTAGAGTAATTATTGTCTGTGACAGGAAACATCAGTCAGATAAAATTATCATTCTAGCCAAGCATGTAACTAAGATTAGCGAAATATGCAATCATGAAAAATGCTTATGAGGTTGAAGATTTTTCTTCTCTTTCACACCATTTTTGGGGCCACAAATAAACGAGTGTCTTGCCAGCTTCACTTCCTGCAAGTTTTCCTCCTTGCCCCATTGCTGGAACATGTCGACTCTTCTGAATCCCAGGGTTTCCTCCTGAAATGTCTGTCTCTCTCTCCCTTGCCAGTGACATTGTTTTCATTCCAGCCCGGGGGGCATCCCCTCAGTGACACTCTCCTTCCTGCTGGCACCTGAGCTACTGAAGAAATCTGTCCCGTTCCCTCATGCATGTGCTTCTGCTCTGTGGCCTGCTGTTTCCCTTTGTGTTCTAGGGTCTTCTCAAAGCCAGAGATTTCTAAAGGTCACAGCTGTGACTCCTGTTGCCTACCCAATAAATGGTTGGTGAATTAATTAACTCACAGAACATAAAACAGGACATCTCTGACCCCTTCTGGCTCCAAACATCTATCCTATTCCATTTTACTGTATCGAATGCAATCTTACTGGGTGCTGACTTGCTCCTGGTCTTTTAGAGAGGTAGGGTAGAGCAGTAGACCAGTGCATGGGTTCCAAGTTCAGGCATATCTGTCAGCTCTACAGCTTCCAGACTGTGTGGCCTTGGTCCGGCTGCTTGGCCTCTCTTTTGCTAATCAGCTCTCGAGCTCTGCCTTGGGAATCAGTCGCACTCATGGTAATGGACACCTGGTTTCCACAGACAGGAAGGTTGACCATCTGCTCCGTGGTGCTGCTGACAAAGGACCTTAAGAACCAGGTTCTAGCAGATGGTGCCTTAGGACCTCGCTGCCAGCCCTGGGAGAGTCTGGGTGAGACAGTGCCTGGGAGCCCATGGGAGGCTATAACAGGGCCAATGGCCGAGATCCGTGCTGTCAAAGGATGAAGACATGGAAAAAATCAAGAGTAAAAGAGGAACTTTATTCTTTAGAGGACACCTAAACTCTCCCTGCTCTTCTTGCTCCAGTACCTGACATGCCTGGAAGTTTCTCGAAGGCCAGACAGAATCAGAGACACTAAGTGGCGTCATCTGATTTCCCTCAGTGGAGCTCACCTGCAGGTTCTTAAAGGGCCTGTGCAGGGTTGGGTGGATGAAATGTTTGTTGACTTCCCTTCTAGCTCCTCATCCCTCCTGTTATCTCAAAGTGCTAATGAAAACAATTCTCTAAATCAGACGTTTTGCTCCTTCTTTTCCCACATCTGGATCAGAGAGATAACAGGAAAAGCTGCGTTTTACAGACACCAAGGAGTGCAGGAACATGCTGAAGCAGGAGCTCCGATACCCACCTCCCCACCCCACCCCCACCTGCTATCCAACCCACCCGCACCCCCCACCCCTGTGTGTAGGTTTCCAGCAGCAGCAGAGAGCTATGTCCCAGGTCCCACGCCCCTGCCAGTGGTGGACTGTCAACCCGGTTCAGGGCCACCTTCCTGGACTTAGGAGCCCAGGGGAAACATTTCAGGTTTCACAAGAGATCAGCAGCAGTTGTTTCACAGAAAATGAAGAAATACTCCCACACATGATAAGAAGAAAACCAACAGCAACAACACACAGGAAAATGTGCAGATCAGCCTTGTCAGCCTCCAAGGACTCAGGTGACACCACAGTCACAGCTCATCCGTCAGGACAGATGATGTCACTCAGAGGAACAGAGAACATCAAGCACTGCCCCCCCGCCCCGGCAGAGGGTTGGTGGCTGGCTCCTTATCCAGGGATGGTTTATGGTGCTCCTCTGCAAAGTCCTACCTCTTTGTCTGTGTCTTTAAGACCCGAATGCCTTTCTCTGGGTGGGAACATGGCAGGGTGACCAACTGCCCTGGTTTGCTCAGCATTAAGGGGGTTTCTGGGACACAGAACTTTTGGTTTTAAAACTGGGACAGTCCCAGGCAAACACTCAGATGGAGGACTGTAGTTCTACAACCAGAAAAGTCGTCAGTAAATGGGAAGAGTTGGTGGCCCTGGGTCTGGGTGAGCTAGGGGATCAACTGTGCTTTTGTGCCTGTTCCTCATCCCTGCTGCAAGCTCGACACAGGTGCAGACCCCACATGTCTAGGGGCCTGGCATCCTAACTGCTGCCCCCACCTTCAACCTCCCCCACTGCCCCGGTGCTCTTGTTTACTGATTCCAGGACAGATTTCCCAGTGGAGACCAGGACAGACAGTGGCCTCTCCGTGGCAGCCTCCCACCTCCCCATATGGCTTGTCCAGCCCCCTTCTCATTTCACAGTGAATCTCATGAAAGGTAATGCCTCTCAAAGCAATCATCTGGGTAGTATCCCTGAGACAGGGCTACGGAACAGAAAAGAAATCTGCTGAACTCCTCCATGACCTAAATGCTTCATTAATAATCCTGTCCTGAGACCCTGAGATCAATGTCTTACCTCTCTGAGCACCTCAGAATGTAAAATGAGCTCATAATAGTGTCCACTTCAGAGGAGTTTGTAAAGACAGATGCATGAAGCTCTGAGTCCAACCCCTGGTGCAGAGTAAACACTATGAGGATTAGCTCTTCTCATTGCTCCCTCCATCCATCTGTTCACCATCTATCTGTCCACGTCCACCTGTCCATCTACCCATCCACCCATCCATTCACCCACCTGCCCATTCATTCATCCTTCCTTTCAACCACCTGTCCATCCACTTATCCACCCACCGACCATTCATCCCATCTATCCACTTGCCTGTCTATCCACCCACCCATCCATCAGGGTCAGTCAGCCCCTGGCCTTCGCATGACTACCTTCTGAATTCACCCAGAGGCCCTTCCCATGATGACTGCCCTTGACTGATCCAGAACATCAGAGAGAAAGAGAGTCTCTGGGCATGCAGGCATGGTGGCCTCACCAATGTGGGCCAGGACAGTCAAACTGGCCCTACAGGGAAGGGCAGATGTTCCTGAGAGGAAAGTCCTCCCTCCTCCCCCAGAGATGAGGGAGAAGTGAGATCCCTCCAAAGCAGAGGTGACAGCTCCTGGGTGATCCTGTGGATCCTCTAGCCTTCAGGGTCCAGACCCAGGACCCATCCAGCCATAGTCATCCTCCATGGAGACAATGTTCTGAGTTCTAAACAACTGACCAGACTAGCTGCATTCGCCACTGAGCCTTGGGCAGTACAGAAGAGGAAAGTGGGGTGGAAGGTTGGTGTTGGCTATGACTTTCACGTGACCGGGGGAGGGCAGAATGGGGGCCGGATGCTGCTTCTGCTTTTTCCTGGAGGTGGACCACTTAGTTACCCTCTCCCCCGCGAAAGGAGTGGAGGCGGAGAAGGACCACCTGCAACATCTAAAGTAGACAGCTATTTTCACCCAGGCTCTGCTGCTATGTGAAAATAATGATGCTATTGAGCAAAAACTTCCCCAAATTAGAGTAACAAATTTGCCCTACAGAGAATTTTATCAGGGACATGAGCTAAAGGCAACATTCTAAGTGGGTGTCAGGGGAAAAAAATAAAATCTGTAATTAGGTGTCTAAGGCTGTTCCAAAATGCCAAGTCAGACTCATTACTCCTCACGATGGCCAGCGTCCACTCTGACGGGCGGGGCGGGTGAGGATAGCCCAACTGGCGTGGCACGCACACCCCTTCTTATCTCCAGAAGGCTCATTTCCACAACAAATGCTCCTAGAAGCAATACATACATTAATTGATTTTCCAGGTGATGGTCTTTGCAGGAGAGCAGTGATAAAACCTGGTTGGATACCATCCCACTCTAGGTTCCTCCCCTCGTGTGAAGCCATCTTTAAGAAAACAGTGCCCCTCTCTCTTTGTGGCCCCGGTGGGTTAGGGATGAGGTGGGATGGCCACGGAGCAATGCTGGAGAAGGGGCCTTATTCTGGGCCACCTGCACTTCCTGGAGCACTGCAGATGCTTCCTGACCTGGCAAAGATTGTCTGCCCCACTTGGCTGGACTGGCAGGGGCAGGAGGACGACCGCCAGCACCCAGCTCAGTGCCTGACCCATGAGTTCGGCCCCTAGATCCAAGACTGGAGCCATTTCTCATGCCTCCTGTTTCCTCACCTAACAGCCCTGGGATGGGAAAGAGAAAAAGGCCACACACACACAGATCAGCCAAGAGCATTTTACTCTTCATCTTTCATGGTAAATCCTTTGCCTGGGGCTTCATTTTTGAATTAGTGTCTTCTGGGCAGGGGTGAGCTGGAGCCCAGCACGAACAAGGAGTTGTAACGTCCTTATCGCTTTGCTTCCTCTGGCTGCTACTGAAGTTCGTGTTTCAGCGTCAGGTGGGGGAGAGAGACTGATGGATGGGGTGGTGGGGGTAGGGGAGAAGTCAGGGCTTCCGAGTGGGGCTCTGCCTGGAACCCCTGCTTCCAGCTCTAGGCAGCACGAGCCGCTTCTGTCCCCGCCTCCTTCTGCATCCCAGAAAGAAGCCCACAGTTCATCGTTCATCGTGCCCCATCGGACCTTCCTGCAGGGTGTCTCCTCTGGGCGTGCAGGTGAGGAAGCTGGAGGTGTGCTGCAATGGCCCCCGGGCTTCCTTGAAACCAGGAAGGGCAGGACACAAGCATGTGGAAATGGCTTCCACGGAGGAGGGTTTCCTGCTCCTAGGTCCCCAGAATCAGGAAGCATGTGACACCACGTAGGCTATCCAGGGAAGCTCCAGGGTCAGCCAGGAGGCAGAGGGAGGAGGGAAAGTGTGGGCACGGGCCTTGACTGTGGTTTCTGTGGGAACGGATGGGAAAGCAGGGTGAGCAGGCTCGGGGCTGTCCGGCGTGAGTAACCTCAGCAGGTTCCGGGTGGGAGCTCTGATACCTGTTGTCTACACCTGGCGCTGAGTGACAGCTTGCAGAGGAGGTGGTGGGGTAGGGGTCTGGATAGGCTGGTCTGCATATCTGCCATCATTTACCCACTCTAGGAGCCAGCTGACCCCGGAGGAGCCATCCCTCCAGGCTAGCAAGGCTCTACATGTCAGAACATTAGGAATAGGGGAAATGAAAAGGATGGTTAATACAGGATGGGAGGTGGACACAGTTGGGTTGAGAGAATAGAATACCGGTGTTCCTTTTACAGAGAATTTGTGATAAGCCAGGAGTTTTCGATACATGAACTCACTTATTTTGTGCTACAACCCTAAGTAGTGGGTATTTATACCCTCTTCACAGATGAAGACACTGCCTCAGAAAGTTCTAATGAGCTGTCTGCAGTCACAGAGCTAAACAGTGGCTCCTTGGAATCTGACCCCCCCAGCAGGTGATGGTCCCCAAAGTCGCCCCTGCTTTGAATGTCTGTCTTACCCTTTGGTGAGCCCTGGATTCTGGAATGGAAACCCCTAGTCCTGCTCAGGCCCCTCCTGGTCCTACCAGGGACTGTATTGCCCTAAATTGACTGATGGATTCTTTCGTGCACACGTAGGCACTGGATGTCTCTGAGGGCCGTGCGAAGACCCGCGGCGAGCCAGGGCAGTGAAGCCACGTGTCTGCAGAAGAAATAGAATCTTCCGCTGCTGGTGCAGGCAGGGGCCCTGGGCTCGGAGAAATATGAGGGAGACCTCCCCTGAAACAAATAAGTGATTCGTTATTAGATAGATGTGTACTTTTAAGCGGAAGGGAATGGGGACTTGTCATTCGTGGGAAGCCGGGCGTGCAGTCCTCCCAGCTCGCTCGCCTTTCTGCACTTGGTGCACGCGGATGGATAGGCCGAGTTGGGACAAAAGGCACAGGAGGACCTCTGAGGCGCACCTGCGCTGAGCACGCTGCCTGCGAGATGGATTTCCAGCCTCTGCCCGTTCATCAGCTGCTGACCGACGCTGCTGTCCTGTGTATTTATTCGGGCCCTTGGTGGGACTCGGACTGCAGCTGGCGCACGGTCAGCCCGTGGCCACTGGCCTCAGACGTGTCGGGGTACTGAACAGGTTTTCGCTGTGAGTTGCCAGCCCAGCACTGCTCCCTGGGCGTGAGGCCAGGTGTTATCCTGGCTCGAGGTCCCTCTGGACAGCCCAGTTCACTGGGGAAGGAGACCCAGAGGCCACAGTGACACGGCCTCTCTTCTTTGACCAAGTAATTACTTTTGGAAGAGACATGGTTTTTCTTTTTAGGATTTTCAGGAGCTCAGCTTCAACAGGGCAGACATCACACACGCACCTTGGTTTCTTGATGCGGCTCCTGGTTTGCCCCTTGAGTATCTAGTTCCGATGTCCTCTGCCAGGGAAACCACTCACTACCTGTTGAAACCTTGCAGACATGGTCAGCTGGATGAGGATGCAGAGAAGGGACACAGTCCACTATCCTGGGGCTCCCCAGAGCCAGAGCGGTGGCCTGTCCCTCTTCACCATCCTCAGGCACCAGCAGCTGGCCCTCATCCTCCCTCCAATGGGGAGCGTGATGCCAGGAAGGGGCAGGGGCCCTGGCTTGTACTGGGCTCTGAGAAAGCATCTCGGCCCCAGTGCACCAGTGGAGCATTGATGGCAGGCAGGAAGGGACACTTGGGGGGCAGGGGCGCCCAGCTTTGAGCCAGCGGGAGGAACCTTCCCCTTCCTCCTACTTCTGCATGGTGGTTGTGTGCTGAGAAAACCCGCACAGACTACTCCTCCCTCCCCAGTGGGGGTCTCCAGCAATGACGGATGCACAGAGGCACAGATGGAAGGCTCACCATGGACCACGCTCTCAGGGACACCAACCAGCTTAGGACAACGTCTCGGGGTCCTGGACTCTCTCAGGCTACCACTCCTTCCAGTCCCCGACCCTGGCCTGGGCTCCCACCGTGAGCCACATCAAGATGTAGAGACCGAGCAAGGGTGCCAGTGAATGGATGAATGAGTAGGAGATGCTAGGATCTGGCTCTTCAGGACCCTGAATGTCATGCTCCTGCATTTTTGGACTTCAGTGGGCTGACAGCTGAACATGGACATCCCAGGGGAAGTGTGAATCCAAGTGGGCAGGTTCTGGGTATGGAGAAGAGTTAGCTGTGCAGGTGAGAGTTGGTGAGTCCCCAGAAGGGTGCAGGTGCAGGAGAAATGGGGGGACCCTCTGGAGCCCAGCTGGATAAAGGGCGAATGCATCTGAGCCGCACAGAATCTGGGAAAACACTTTGGTCACGTGCTCCACACCGACCTGCTCCCCCAGGACCTGCTCATTCATTAGCCTCATTGACAGTGTCCGGCTGGGGCAGGACAGGGCCAGGGGCACCCAGGGCTCTCATCTCAGGCAGGGAGGACACCAAAGGGGCTGCTCTCTTGGGGTCAACTACGGTCCTTTTTGTATCCTGGCCTCACCCTTGTCACCACCTAAGTTGTTCCCAGCTATTGGCACTCCGCGGCCGGAGACAGCCCAGGTACAGATGACCAGACCGAGGGACAGGCTGGGGCTCTGACCTTTCTCTCGGAACAGCAACCAGTCCTCAGCCTGGCCAACAGGCAGTTGTGCTTCTGTGGGTTTGTAACAAAGTCTGCAATGTTAGTGCCCCAAAAGTGCACAGGTTTACTACTTCATGTGCTGGGGCCAGAAGTCCTAAAGTCAAGGTTTTGGCAGTGCTGGTTCCTCCTGGAGGCTCTAGAGGGGAGCCCAGTTTATGCACCTGCACCCCTTCCCCCACCTTCCAGCCAGTGGGTGGCTTCTCGCAATCTCCCTGCCCAACTTCTACTCCCCCCTCCCTCTTATGAGGACCCCTGTTACTACACTGAGACCACTCGCGTCATTCAAGAGATTCTCTCCATTGCCAAACCCTTAACCTAATCACGTCTGCCGAGCTCCTCTCACCAATTAAGGAACATAGTCACTGGTTCCAGAGATTAAGATGGGGCCATCCCTGGTAGCAAGATTCCACTGACTGCAGCCCCTTTCCCTGTGCCCTCTCTGCCTGCCCCTCCTTACTCCTTCCCTGTGCCCTACATTGGCCTCCATGCTCTTACTTGAATATGTCAACCATGCTCCTGCCTCAGGGCCTTTGTTCTCACCATTACCTCTGCCTGGAGTGTTCTTTCCACACAGTCTGCTCCCTAATGTCACTGGGTCCCTGTTTGATTGCCCCATTCTTGGGCCCTGCACCCCAACTACAGCACCCCTAGACTGCTCTCAAACCCTGTCTCCTGCTGCACGTGTATTGTGTGCTTATCATCACTTAAAGAGTGTCTCTCTGTGCCATCCAGAGTGGCGGCCACTGGTCACTTGTGGCTATTGAAAGTTCAGTGAGTTAAACTTAAGGCAAACAATTCCAACTCCTCGTTGCAGTGGCTTCACTGCACGTCAGGGGTCAGCAGCCGGGTGTGTAGCACACACAGAGAATACTCCCATTGCCCCAGCAAGTTCTACAGGACAGCGTTGCCCTGTAGAGTCATGTACATAGAGTGCGTATCATTGTATATCCTCAGCCAGAGCCTGAGCTGCCCACGAGAGCAGAATTGCTGTCTTGCTTGTCCATGGCTAAGTTCTCAGCTTCTAACAGAGCCTGGCACCAAGGAGACCCTTGTGGTCATTTGCTGAAAGGAGGTCCGTGTTGCCAGAACCCTGCCTGCCTTCAAGGTGATGTCCTTGAAGGGTTGCAGTGGGGCTGCTGTGATCCTGCAGGTTCTTGTTCAAGGCCCCATTGGCAATGCTGTCAGTCCCTCCAGCAACTGCAGGGCTGGTAGCCCCTACTTACACGGCCTCCTGCACCTCCTGTGCACATGCTGATGGCATGTTCCTGCCTCATTGGAATTACAGGTAGCTGTGAGACTTAGACAGTGGTGTGTGGATGGAGGGGACGTGACTTAGCTCCAGGGGGAAGCTTGAAGAGCTGGTTCATGATTTTCCTGCCCTCTGCTTCCCCCGGCCCCAGTGGCCAGCAGCATCTCAGAGAGTGGCTATTCTGTGGGCAGAGCAGGACCCCTACCAAGGGGACTTGCAGTGGATGAGTGGTATGAGTAAGAAAAAAATCTTTGTAGTTGAAGCCACTGAGAGTATTTGGGTTGTCTGTTACGTAGCTCAACCTAACCCACCCTGACCAGTACAAGTGCCTAGTCTGTGCCAGGCAGTAGAGTTTCCATGTGCTATGAGGTGTATCCAGTCCCATTATAAGTGGGTAAACTGAGGCTCCTGGAGATTCAATAACTGACCAAAGTCAGGTCCACATGGATGTCTTTGTCCCTCATGGGGTCTGGGTGCCTCCCACTCTGCAGCTCCATCATTGCTCATGCACCCTAGTTGCCATTCTCTCCTGACAGGCTGTGAGGTCTGAGCAGGTGGCATGGTCCATGTCAGATTATTTCTTATATCCTGGGGCTCGGTGTAGTGCCTGGCCCAGAATTATGGGGTCACCATTGAATGGAACTGAAGTTGAGGCTAGATGGTGAAAACAGCTGGAAGCAAACGTCTGGGAGGAAAAGAAATCCCGTCTCCCCCCAATCACCTCAGGTTCATTGCTTGGGTACCACAAATTAAACTGACAAAGACAGACTAACCAGAGAAACAAACAGAAGTTTCATAAAATGTGCATTGTGTACACACACACACACACACACACACACACACACACACACGCACACAGACGGGAGCTCTCAGAGAGAGTAACTCAAAAGCATGGTTAGAACTCAGGCTTACATAAAGCCTTAGCAATAGAAAAATATATTTGTGGAGAAGTGACAAGGCAAACGGAGAGGGTTTTGAGTCTCTAGGGTGGCAAACTGTGGGCAGACAAGGGCGTGGGGGAGTGGAAGGCAGCGGTGGTTGGTAACATCTGTTGTGTAGACACCTCTGGTGCTGTCTCTGGTGCTGATCAGGGTCTGGCGTTGTCTCTGGTGATTGACTTCTGTCCTTCCTGGTACAGAGGGGAGGGGGACATGTTCACAAATTTTGTTCTGCTTCTAGGCAGACAGAGAGAGGGCAGGGACCTTACCTGTATCTGCTTCTTCTCAATTGTCTTCAGCTCAAACTAACCCTTATGCCAAAATGGCATATTTGGGGTTGCCTGTTCTGCTGCCCTATAGATGTCAGAGGGACCTGCCGCAAGGTTCAGCTGCTGCAGCCAGTCCCTGGCCTGGGCTGAGAGGTGCCCCCTCTGCTCTTGGCAGAAGGCAGGGTGGCGGTCATGGTGCACAGCTGCTGAGGCTGTGGAGTGGCTCACGACACTGTGCATTAACCTGCGTGGATGTTTCTTTCCTCCCCACGCACACTTGTGCTCCTCCCCCCGCCCCTCCCCGATCTGTTCCTGCTGGTTTTCCACTTAACCCCAGGGCTGTAGCCTTCACTTGTCTTTCATGCACAGGCTTTGCTGGGCCTTTTGTTCCATTAATTCTTAGCTGACCTTTCTCCCTTTCTTTCCTCCCCTTTCGAAGACTAGCTTAGCATCACAATTCAAGACCAGTGCATAGTTTCTATCCCAGGTGCAGTGTCTTTCTCCTACCTTTCTATCCAGATGGAGTGACTGCAGACACTTTCAGCTCATTATTTAAACATCCTTCCCCTACCTTCATGCTTAACCCATCAGCATAAGTGCCAGTGGGGAACAGCGGGTTCCCCTCTGTGTCTATTCTGGGCTTGGTTCCCAAGTAATGGAGGCTCGATGCACCAGGGTGCTATGTGGGTTGTGGGAGGCTCTGCTTTACTAAGTTGGCTGAGCTGGCGTATGCTCTTCTCCTTTCTCCAGAGCTCAAAATATTCTGCACATCCATGTGAGTTCCCCTCAGGTGGGCGCTGTGCTGAGGGAGCTCCTGAGTGGGGGCTTCTCAGCGTAGGGAGAGATTTCCCTGAAGGCAGACCAAGCTCAGGCGTATCACTACCTCCTTCCCTCCCCCAGGGCCTCAGAGGAGGAGCCCTTGCCGCAGGGGTGGTGAGATTTCATTTTCTTTGTGGCACAAACTCCCTGAGGTTTCCAACTCTCCTCCATGCAAATAGGAGGATGCTAAGCCACCCTCTGTGCCCTCCATTCCGTGGTCTTTGCCCTCTTCCCGGAGGCCATGCTCTCCTTTGGGTTGTGCCTGATGCTTTTTCCCTTCTGTCTCCATGAGCAGCTGCTAACACAAGGCCTTTGTTATTGCTGGGGCTGCAGGATCACTCACAAGGAGAAGCCCTTTCTCTGTAGTCTCTGCCTGAGCTGGGGCTCTCCACCATCGAGGCTGCTGTCCTGTTCCCACTGCAGAGATGAGAGACATCTGCCCGCACATGGCCTGAGGATTGAGATGATGTGAGCCAGGAGTGTTTATTTGGGTAAAAGAAAACACACAGGCACAGGTTGCTCTTAAAGGAGACTAAAGGTGGACTTGAAGCAGAACCAGGATGTGGCTCTGGAGGCGAAAAGGGTCCAGGGAGGACAAAGGACCCAGAGTAGAATTCACTCATCAAAATCAATGTGTTTCTTCTGCAGAAGGCCCTGGTTTTTCTTCTTCGGGATGGCCATAATTTGGACATTTCAAAGCAGAGAGAGGGGCAGTCAGATGGACCTGGGCTCTCTCCACGGTCACCAAAGCTGTTGTGTCCCCTCCCCAGGCTGGCAGCTGCCTTGACATTTCCTTCTCCAGTGTGACTCAGCCTGACCAGCCTCTCCTCCCAGGAGAGCTGAGCTAGCATGTGACCGTTTCAAAGTCTGTCTCTCCCGCTTCTGAACTGGAGCCCCATCTCTGAGGTATGAATAATGGATCAAAGCCACTCTTCCTCTAGGTCCCTCTCCCTTTTAACAGACAGGATGCTGGGCCTTGAACAGCACGTTGGTAAACTTAGAGGGATCTTCCCCCCACAACGCTCTGTAGGAACAATGCCAGGATTTTAGAGAATTTCCTGAACTTGAGAAATAATCCTGTGTCCTCTTTGGCAAGGGGACTAGGGTTTGGGGAGAGGGTACACCAGAGAGGACATTGCAATAAGTCTTCTTCTCCTGAGTTGAAGTCTGCCCAGAGGAATGGGTGATGGAGAGAACAGGGAAGCCAAGGAGAGGCCATTGAAAATGTGGGTTGGGAAAGGATCCCTTAAGACAGGCCTGTTCTGCTGTCACAGCTGCAGGTTATGTGGGATTTGGTCACAGAAAGGGCAAGTGATTCTTGCAGAGTCCTTAAATGATGGGTCTGTGGGCAAGAAGGAGGGACAGCCCCTCTGTGAGGCCTCATGCTCACTTCTGGGGATATTCATGCCAGATGGTGGGGGACCTCATGCCATTCCTATTGGTCTTTCCCACACGGCCAAGACTTCATCTTCACGCTGTGGATGGGCAGGTTCAGAGGCCATTCCCGATTCCCAGGCTTTCTTGTCCCCATAGGTCTTGTTTTAGAGGCCCATCTGCAAGGATCTCAAGCGTCGTCCAGCCCTCACTGCCACCTTTTGGCCTCAGCTGGGAGGGCTGAGGAGAAAGAACTGTGTCCAGCATATCACTCCTTGCTTTTTACTCCAGAAATGAAGGATGTCACTATCCTTCTGTCACTGTACAGGGTGCTCTGGATGGGGGCTCGGTGTGGGGAGTGCCTGTCTAAGGCACACTGCTCCGTCTCCAACAGAACACTGGGCTTAACTTCTCCTCGGAGAGGTTTGAAGCACGGCCCCCAAGACCAACCTAGGGGACCACAGCAGGTTCTCACTCTTGCACAACTTCCAAACCAGCCCGTTTTTCTCCTGGGCTGAAGAGCAGGGACCATGGGCAAAGTCAAAGCCCTTGAGTGGAGGGGTCGCCCAGCAGCATTCATAAATGCTCTGGGATCCAGGGCTATGCCATCCTACACAGTGGCCAGCAGTCACATGTGGCCATGCAAATCAAAGATTGGATTAATGATATTAAATGAACAGTAAGTCCCCTGCACATTAGCCATGTATCACCTGCTAAACCAGTCCTATCATAGAGCACATTCGTCAGCTGGAAGATCTGCTCAGCAACGTGGCTACCCTGACTCTTACCTCCCATTCTGGTTTACAGCCCCTAGCCAGCATCTGCCAGGGCTATTGCTCTCTTAGCCAACCTGACATTCAGAGTCTCCTCAAGAACCAGTGTCCACGCTGTACCCTGTCCCTCAGTGTCCCCAGGGGCCTGCATGTCACAGCTGACCTGCACAAGGGACAAGAGAAGTGTCCTTTGAGCCTCCAAAGGCCAGGCCATTTCCTCTCAATACACTTGTGGGTAGAGGGAGCTATGGGCGGGGGTGTCCGGAGAGCCTTGGTTCTGGCCTTGCCTTGTGGCTCATCCCAGAGGGGGAAGGAGATGTTGGCACTGCCTAACCAAATCTCCGATGGCCTCTGGCTGGGGCCCTGGGTGAGGCGTGCTGTTAGCCCAGCTGGGAGATGCGTCCCAGCAAGAACAAGATGTGCTGTTCATTCATCCTTCCTGGCCTCCCTGCTGCACCTCTGCCTCTATTCCCCTTTACAACCAGGCCAGCTGCTGGCTTGCTTGTGAAACCTGCCCTCCCCGAGGCCTCCCAGCTCCCCTGCAGCTGTTCTCCTTCTCTGGTTTGGCTGCAGGAGCCGGTAGGAAGCTGTCTGTCCTCTGGAGGGCTCAGAACTACTCGTCTCTCTGGGATGACATTGGGTTGGACTCTCCAGTCACAAGGAGCATTAATGTTCATGGTTGCTCATTCCTCTAGGGAACACTTGCTGGAGGCCACCTGTGTCCCCACAGGCAGGGCTGTGCTGGAGCTTCCAGTCTGGAGAAGGAGCCCTGCACGAGCTCTAATGTTCAACCTTTAGATGACTGATGGCTCCAAAAAAACATGCATCACCTACGAGCTTCTGGTGCTACTTGGGAGCTGTGGGTCTGCAATGTGGCTGCATAGAAAATAGCCTTTTCTATGTTGGGCAATCCTGATCCTTGCTGCCCCCTCAGAACTGCCGAGGCTTTCCCTGTTTGCAGCCAGCAGCCAAGGATGTGCCCAGGCGGCACAGTCTTTGGGATGTAGCCGGGAGCTGGGTAGCAAGTAGCCCCACTGTGAGGGCTGAAGCCACTCAGGGTGGTGTCCGTAAAAGCCCTCCCCCGCCACCGCCCCATGGCTTGGACTCACCCTTTACTCTCTCAGTCTGTTGTCCTGCCATTAGAATGGGATAATAATGGTAACCTTCCATGGTTGTTATGGGACTTACACAAGCAGAGGAGAGCAGCCAGGGCATGGGAGAGATTACGGGGCTTAAGCCTGTATGTGCGGGATGCCTGCCTGATATTTTGGCTCTGTCACTTTGCACAGCCCGTGTGACCTTAGGAAAATCATCAAATGCCCCTGGGCCCGAGAAAAAACCTTTCTGTTCCAGGGACTCAGTGTAGGCGCTAACTGGGAGCATGCACGTGAGACCCTTAGCACAACGCCAAGAAAATGTGTCGTGCTCAGGGAGGGAGTCGAAGCTGCACTGATTCCTTTCTGAGTCCTCTTTCTTTTTCTTTCTTCTTTCCTTTCCTTTCCTTTTCTTTTTTTTCCCCATATGATCACTCAGCTTGTTTTAAAGTTCTTTTAACAGTGCTCTATTGAGACATAATCTATGCACCATGAAATGCACAATTTTAAGTGAACTATTAGTTGGATTTTGACAATTGTCTCTTACCCAAATCAAGATATGGAACATTTTCATCACCCCAGAAAAATCCCTCCTGCCTCTTTGCAGTCTGCCTTCCCTCCCCGACCCCTGCAGGCGAGTTGATCTGAGGTCCATCAGCACGGCTTCATTCTGTTTGTTGCTGAACTTCCTGTAAGCGGAGTCCCGGTTTCTGCTATGCTGTGTCTGGCTGCCTTCACTCTACGTAATGGTTTTGAGATTCATCCAAGTTGCTATATGCATTGGAAATTTGTTCTTTTTTCTTTTTCTCCCCCCCCCTTTTTTTTTGTCCTGTGTTGAATTCCTCTGAATGGATATACTATGGTTTGCCTGTCCATTGTCTTGTTGATGACCATCATTTGGGTTGTTTCCAAGGTTTTGCTGCTATGAATCAAGCTGCTATGAACATAGGTTCTCTTATGAGTCTTTTTTTTTTTTAAGATTTTTTATTTATTTGACAGAGAGAAACACAGCTAGACAGGAATACAAGTATGGTGAGTGGGAGAGGGAGAAGCAGGCTTCCCGCCAAGCAGGGAGCCCAATATGGGGCTTGATCCCAGGACTCTGGGATCATGACCTGAGCCGAAGGCAAAGGCTTAACCCATTGAGCCACCCAGGTGCCCCTACGAGTCTTTTGATGGTCGTGAGCACTGCTGGATCTTCACTATACCTGGGGGTAGGATTGCTGGATCTTAGGGCAAATGTGTGTTGAGTCACAGAAACTGTGCGATAGTTTTCCAAAGGCGTCTGCACATTCGATACGCCCCCTAGTAACCCGATAACAGGCATGTTTCCAGCAGGGGCATACCCTCACCGCCGCCTGGAGACGTTCTGGTGAGTGCACAGGGTTCTTCTCAGGGTTTAAAATTCCCATCGATCCCGTGGCTAGCGATGGCCAGCCACTTTTCCTGTGCTCATTATACATTTGGTTCTTTTGTTCGTTCTGGTGTCTTACACGTTGGGAAGGGGGTCCTGTCTCTTCATTCTTCACTTGTCAGAGTCCTTCACGAACCCCGAGTGTGTTTTCTAGGTTTGAAATACATGTTGAAAATATGCTCTCAGCCTGTGGCTCATATTTCCATTTCCGCAGTGGTGACCTTGGATGAATGGAAAGCCTGAATTTAGAAAAAATCAGAGTTGGGGCACCTGGGTGGCTCAGTTGGTTAAATGGCCAACTCTTGGTTTCGGCTCAGGTCGAGCATTCAGGGTCCTGGGGCGGAGCGTGGCGTCAGGAGACTGCTCCTCTCCCTCTGCCTTTCCCTCTGCTCCTCCCCCTGCTCTCTTGCAAATAAGTAAGTAAATAAATAAATCTTTTTTTAATAAAAGGAAAAAATCAGAGTTATTATTATTTTTTAAATTTTTGGTAATGGGTAGTGTCCTATCTTGTGTCCTAAAGGATCTTTGTGCACCCCAAATCATAAAGATCTTCTCCTGTGTTTCTTTCCCTAGAAGTTTTATGATTTTGGCTTTCACGTTTAAGCTTATGGTCCATCTCAAATTAATTTTTGTATATGACATAAGCTTGAGGTCAATTATTTCTTGTTTCCATGCGGATATCCATTTATCTTGGTAACTTTATTTATTTATTTTATTAAAGATTTTATTTATTTATTTGACAGAGAGACACAGTGAGACAGAGAACACAAGCGGGGGGTGGGAGAGGGAGAAGCAGGCTCCCCGCAGAGCAGAAAGACTGATGTGGGGCTCGATGCGGGGCTGGATCCCAGGACCCTGGGATCATGACCTGAGCTGAAGGCAAAGGCTTAATACCTGAGCCACCCAGGTGCCCATGGTAACATTTACTGGGAACATGTTCCTCTGCCACTGAGCCGTGTCCACACACACACACGTATCTGCACACAAGCACACGCTCCACATTTCTGGAGTCACTTCTCTGCTTTGTTGATCGATTTATCTATGCTTTTGCCTTCACCACACTGTCTTACATACTGTGACTTTACAGTGTGTTTTGGAATAAGCTAGGATAAATCCTCCAACTTCATTCTTTTCTTAAAGAGTATGTTAACTATTTGTCCTTGGTCTTTTAAAATTTTCATGTAAAATTTAAAACCAGCTCGTCAATTTCTACCAAAAAGCCTGCTGAGACTTTGATTTGAATCTCATTAATTCCACAGATGAGTGGATGCTTCGTAATGTCAATTCTAATTTGTGAGCTCTCGCCATTTATTTAGACGTTCCTTAATCTCGCAGCAATGGTACAAGTGCTACTCATCCTTTGTTAAGTTTAATGTTATTGTAGATGGTATTTGTATCTAATTTTCCCATTGTTTGTGGTTAAGTGCATAGGAATATCATCATTTATTTTACATGTTAATCTTGCGTCCTGCAACTTTGCTAAGTTCACTTGCTAATTTTAGTAATTGATGGATGACTTCGGATTCTCCATACAAGTTATTGCCTGGGCATTGAGACAGCTCGCCAAGCATTATGCCTACTGGGAAATACTTGCTTCTCTTTCCCTCCCCTGAGTAGAGGGAGCCTACCTACCCCGTTGCGGTCAGGCTTGGCCCTGGGGCTTACTTTGACTGGAGGACTGTGGTTGACACAGTGGGCGGTGAGGGCTTAAATGTGTTGGTGCCGTTGGGCCTCTTGTGTCTGAGGGATCCTCATGGGAGGAGCTTACTCCGCGGCCTGGGTCTTGGGATGAGCGCCTGTGTTTGAATTTGCTCTTCAGCCGGAGCTGAGAAGCCGAGACACCCGCCTGGTTCCAGCCAAGCCCATCAGCCTAGGAACCCGGGACCATGAACACGAGCCTGGACGGCTGTAAGCCTCTGAGTCTGACGGTAGTTCATGGTTTCTGCAGCATTGCTGTGGACACTGCTGGCTAACGTCGCCCTGAGGGTTTGAGCCTTCTGTCAGATGAGCAAATGCAACGTCCTGTGGGTCAGGCTGGCTTACAGCAATGTCAGCCTTCGAGCTCACAGGCAGGATCATCAAGGCAGAGACGGCATAGAAAGCAAGAGCCGCATATGAAGCCCTGCGATGTGGGGGAGCTGAGGGAAATTCAGCAAAGGGAAGCTCTCCAGGCAGCAGGTGAGGTACGGGAAATCAAGCATGTCGGGCTTTCATGCTCAAAGAGGGAATTATCTCCTGAAGGAAGAAGCACTGTGGAAGCACAGACCACCCAGCGAGAACACAGGGAGGGTATTTGCTCAGATCTTGCTTTAGCTAGGGTTGGCACAGCAGAGCCTCAGAGGCAGGGAGGGGAGCCCAGAGCTCGCAGAGACAGAGGGTTCCAGGCAAGTCCGGATGGGGGCTGTGGACCTGGGGAAGCTGGAGCAGGGGGTCCCGTGTCCGTGGTTTGGGGGCACGCTTGGCTTTGTCTAAAAGAGTTAGAAGAGGGGGTGCAAAGTGGGGAAGCCGCGGTCATTTACTGGTTGAGCTGATGGCTGCAGGTTGTGGTTCAGCTTCTGGGCCGGGCCACCGCGGAGCTGCTGGGTCAGAGTCCTGCCCTCGCCTGTGCTCTGACCACTGTCTGCATATTCAGTCTCTCAGCTGTGTCAAAGGGGGTCCAGAGGTTGAGTAAAATGAGAAAAGAGAATTGGCAGCATGTGGGTGGCTGATGAAGCCGCCGAGAGCCCTTTCAGGTGCTGCGTGGATGTGAGCTCACGGGGCGGCAGGGGAGGGGAGGGCGGGCGGGAGGGGAACATGGGACAGGGGCCTTTGCTGAGAAAGGGCGGAGAGCAGGGGGGCTGTAGTGAGACAAAAACATGCAGTCGTAGGTTTTCTGTTTTCGTGATCACTATTTCAGGACAAGGCTTTTAAGCAGGTTTGTAGGCAGATGAGCAAGATCCCCTAGGGACAGAGAGGTCGATGAGACAAAAGAGATGCAGCTTCCAGGATGTTGGGGGGCCCTAAAGTGGCTGGAATTTTGTTCCCTCAAAATTCCTGCTTACTGGGAACCTCAGAATATAACCTGATTTAGAAATAAGGTCTTTAAACATATAATGAGTTCAGGATCTCAAGATGAAATCATACTGGTTTAGGGTGGTCCCTATTCCAGTGAATGTTGTCCTGAGAAGGAGGAGAGAGACACAGAGCCGGCTGTGTGGCCGTAGGCAGAGACGGGGTGCTGTGTCCACAGCCGAGGAGCACCAAGGAAGGTCGGCAAACTCTTAGATGCTGCAAGACGCCTGGAATTCCCAGAAGGAGCCAACCCAGCTCCTGCCCCGGGGTCTCAGAGTCCTGGGCTCCTGAACGGGGGGAGAATGAAGTTCCATTGTTTTGAGCCCCTTGATTTGTGGTAGATGTTTTGGTTCCCTATTCTCTCCCTGCCCAGATCCACACATGGCACAGGTGAGGACAGATGGGGGCCGTCCTTCTGCCCTTACTCATGGCACTGCCTGGTGTCCAGGAAAGCAGGGGAGTCGCTGAGACCCAGTCTGGGCTCTCTCTTTCAGGTCCTTCTGCTGTTGGCCAGGCAGAGAATGTGTTGGGCAGACCCTGGTTGGTGGATTGTGGGCTGGCCTGGGCAGAGGAAACTGCAGGAGTGTGAGCAAGTCCGTGTGTCCCCACGTCTGATCTTCCTTCTCAATCAGCTGAAGCTGCTCGGTCCTCCCTTCCCACTGGACACCTGATCCACACACTGTCCTCATCGGTCCCCCAAAACCCAGCACTAAAGAAGGTCTGCTTGGAGCAAGGGGAAAGCTCTGGTGAGTGCTGCATGGACCAGACTGTGGGGGGACAGGCCTGATACAGGGGGTGGGACTGTGCAGGTGGGCTTGGGAGGGACTCCCCATCCCTTCTGTTCTGTCCTTTGTTCTCTCCAGCGGCTGTTCCCTCCCTAAGCCCGAAACTGCCTGTTCTCCATTCTCCAGCCTTTGGCTCCAGTGGCTTCTCCCATCTAGAAACTACTTCTCCTTTATTTGGTCCATTTCCTTTCTTTAAGCTTTCTTTAAGGTCTAGCTGCACCCACATTGTGCTGGGCCCTCTTCCTGTGGGACCACACCCCAAGGTCACTGCGGTGCCCCCTGCATGCATCCTGTTTGTCTCTGGTTTCTCATGTGCTGGTGGCACATTCGGTGAAGATTCTGAAGCCACTTCTTCTGTGTGGGATAGGTAAGATCCCTGAGGACGTGCTAAGTCCGGGACTGTGCCGCAGATTTCCTTTGGGTCCTCACGGGACCCAGACTCTCCTTAGCCTCCGCCATGTCTGATATGCCGTGAGCGTCTGTAAATGCCCACCATGTTCGCAGACGCCCACGGATGCCTGCAAAACACGAGTTTGCCTGATTTTTCATGGAGTTTCGTGTGTCAGCACTCCGAAAATGTACAGAGCTTCTCTTATGGGCAAATCAGTTTTGGAAACGGAGTTAGAAATAATTCTGCATGTTCGGGCTGGCCCAGCAATCAACACTACATGGGAGACTTTCGCTCTAATAAAATCCAGAGCGTAGGCTCTTCCCACATCATTTTTCTCCATGATTGCTCTCCCAGCTGCTGAGGAGAAAGAACGGATGGTGTTAATTTCCCGGACATTTTCTGCAACCTCAGGGCTTCGGTCTTCAGGCCTCAGGCCCCTCCCAAATACACAGCCGTGTTGGGGGGATACACTGAGGCAGAAAGAAGATCTTCAGCACAACCGTGTCCAAAGCACCAAGTCTCCACCCGTGAGGGACTGAGGGGCTGGGTCCTCGCAGGTGTGACCTGCCACAGTTCCCCCATCGTGTTTGTTTTCCAACATCTCTGGAGCAGGGGCGCAAGCCTGTCAGTCATGAATTCATCCAGCCAACAAGTATTCATGGATGACCCGATGGAGATTGGCCATCTTGGTGGGTTTAGAGCTGAGAGGGTTTCTAGAACGTGGGGCTTCCAGAGCTAAAGTCGGAGAGTTCCAGGTGAGCTGGGCAAGTCGCCACCCTGGAAGACCTGCCTCGGTGACGGGTTCTGGGGCTGCCATGGGTGGGCAACGGGACGTTCTCCCGTGGAGCTCACAGTCTACAGGGAAGCAGTACAAGTAGCCATTGACTTAGAGTTGTCATCTGAGCCACCCAGGAGCCAATCTGCCCTGGGGCCATGTGACAGGAGCTGTCCCCTTTGGGCTCAGAGACGGTTTCCCACTGACCCACAAAGTCAGGGGTTCCTGGAATGCCCAGGCTTCTTGTGTGCCCATGTGCCTGTGCGTGCGTGTGGCCAAGCCTGGAGATCTCTTGTGCTACACCTTGATTCTGCAGAGGGGAGTGACTCCATGGCTCTGCCCTGGAAGGGGAGGATGGAGGGAGGCAGCGACGCGGTGTGTGCAGCTCCACCTTCCCTTCCCCTCTGCCCGGGAGGTCTACAGTGTGTGCCCTGCTCGTCTCCCTCCCTTTGCTGGGGGATGGGTGGGGGGAGGCTGCGGTGACCCACAGGCCCAGTGGCTCCTTACTGTGGCTTCACAGCTAGCTTGACCTCCCAGCTTTTATCAGTAATATCTGCCCGATTGCTGCCTCTCTCAGCGGACTTGTTTAAACTCTGGGTCAGGAAAAGGGATTTGTTTATTGGCTTTTTAAAATGCCTACATGGGAAAAACCAAAACCCAACATGCAGACCATATTTTGTTTCTAGCCACAGCCTGCATCTGAGCTCCGAGGCCCAGGTGACGGTGGGGCCGATGCAGGGGAGGTGGAGGTGGTCCAGAGGGTGGCCTCCCTGGTATAGCTTACCCTCACTCTGACTCCTTGGGAGCTCCTGGACAGCAGGGGCCATGTTGGAGCATCTTTGTCCTATTGGACCAGTCATTTCTGACACACATGAGGCGTGGATTATACTGTTGAATTATTCTCCTAGCATTTGTTCATTTCTCTCTGAAGGCCTACGAGAGTCTCTTATCACTTCCGTTATTTGGGAGGATGGGAGGAATAGAGCGTCTGTGATGCCCTGTGGCAGTGTGGGTGCGGCGCTCCCGGAGCTGGGAGCAGGGCCGGGACTGACACTGGCACACCTCTTCCTCTTCACAGGACTCTGGGTCCTGCTGTCTCAGTGTCAGATGCTCAGTGCCCTGCATAGGAGAGGCCTCTCCTGGGCTTGGCACTTTCCTCCTGCACCCCTGCCGGCTCTCCCCCCTCTTTTGCAGGGTGTGGTCACTAGGTTTACACCTGACGTTGGTCAGGGGAAGAGACAAGGACTGGATGAGCATAATTTCTTTTCTTTTCTTTTTTAAAAATTTTTTTAATTTTTTAAAGGATTTTATTTATTTATTTGACAGAGATCACACGTAGGCAGAGAGGCAGGCAGAGACAGAGAGGGGGTAGCAGGCTCCCCGCCAAGCACAGAGCCCGATGCGGGGCTCGATCCCAGGACCCTGAGATCATGACCTGAGCTGAAGGCAGAGGCTTTAACCCGTTGAGCCATCCAGGTGCCCCATTCTTTCATTCTTTTCTTTTTTTAAAAAAGATTTTACTTATTTATTTGAGAGAGCGAGCGTGAGTGAATGAGAGAGCTGGAGCAGGAGGGGGGCAGAGGCAGAGGGAGAAGCAGACTCCCTGTTGAACAGGGAGCCCGACATGGGGCTTGATCCCAGGACCTTGAGATCCTGACCTGAGCCAAAGGCAGATGCTTAACCCACTGAGCCACCCAGGCATCCCTGGATGGGCATAATTTCAAAACATAATCCATCATAGGAGCTCATGCATCGATTCCCTCTCCTGACATCGTCCATTGTCCTCATAATCATCTCCTACTAGGTGCAGGGATTTCAGAGAGGAAGAACAAAGACAGAAGGCCCTGGCCTCTCCGGTGGACATGATAACAAGATGTAAAAACAGCCCAGTCTAGTAAATACCAAGGTACATCCTTCAAGAGTCTCCCAACCATCACCTCCACCAGGACACCTCCCTACTTCTCCTGTCCCCACCAGAAATGGCTAAGAAGCCCTCTTCCTGGCTCCCGGAGCACTGTGTGGGCACCTGCAGCAGAGGCCAGGTCTTTCCATTACATAAACGTTCAGCATTTAGGACAATGCTCAGTGCTTACCGTCTGTAGGCCTCTGCTTGTTGGCCATCCTTGGGATTCATTCACTCATTCATCAGTCATTCATTCATTCTGGACATGGGGATAGACACTCCATGGAATAACCGCTTGCCCATGTCTTGCCACATCACTGTCACCTCCCTCCAAGGAGCCAGACGTCGGTGGCTTGCAGCGTGGAACTTCTGCTCAGGTGCAAAGAAAGATAGTCAGGCTGCTTGGTAGGTGGGCAGCGTGGAGACAGGGCAGGTGACGGGTGTTTGGTGTGGCTCTCCTATGGTAACACGAGGGAAAGACTTTCTCCTTGGGAACAGTAAAGCTATCGGGGTAAAGTGATGAGAAAAGCACACCAACTGACTGCCACGAGGACATTTGGTCCTGGTGAAGAGAGCCTGGCAGTCAGCACGGAACTAAATCCCGGGGAGTGGAGGCTGGGGGAGAACAGCGGTCAGTGTGATGGCCGAGGGAGGCGAGGGAGCAGCCGCAGGGCAAGGCCGGGCCAGGAGTCTCGGCTCCACGGAGGCTTTCCCTGGCTGTGAGTGCTCTGTATCTGAGCCCTCCCCACCCACCCGCACCTGGAGATAAGGCTCAAGGTGGAGCTGGGGTTGAGGGCAAATCAGGAACTGAGCTGTGAGGCAGGCCAGGGGCAGAGACTCAGGTGCCCACAGGGAGGTAAGGTGCTTGGGCCTGGAGCTGTCCGAGGTCCTGGGGCGGGAGGCCTCTTCCCGGGAGGGCCCTCGTTCCATCCCAGCCTCTCACTTTGGGCTCCTAGAGTATTTTTTGGGATGGACCATGCCTGTCCATCTTTCTGTCCCCAATGTTTGTCCCAAATCTTGCATTAGGTAGATTCTCAATAAGTGATTATGGAGCTATATCCAAATATTCACCAACATTTAAAACATCCTCGGGGCGCCTGGGTGGCTCATTGGGTTAAGATTCTGCCTTTGGCTCAGGTCATGATCTCAGGGTCCTGGGATTGAGCCCCGCATTGGGCTCTCTGCTCAGCAGGGAGCATGCTTCCCCCCCACCCCCGCCTGCCTCGCTGCCTACTTGCGATCTCTGTCTGTCAAATAAATAAAATCTTTAAAAAAAGAAAACACCACATCCTCATTAAAGGAAAGGAGTGAGAAATGCACATCTTGGGAAATTGAGCCACAAGGGTATCAGAGATGAACCCAGGAGTGAGGTGGTCAGGGCTAAGGTTGGCAGAACCGGCAGGAGGAGTGAGGTGAGGGGTGGTCCAAGGTGTACGGGGCCTGTGAGCACAGCTGCTGCCCTCTGCCTTTATCTTGATGTAAATATTAGTTACCTGAGAAAGGCAAAGGAGATTTTAAAATCTATTCATTTCCCCCTTTATTTTTAGCAAGGTAGAATTGTTATAGATTTAATGGGGGAATAAATACCACCCTTCACCACCAAGGTACTAGTTCTGTTAATAATTTTTCAAGCAAAGAGTAATGACAAGGCATGTAAAAATAGTTACATCCCAATTTGGCCTGATTTCAAATTACCTAATTAGAGAAGGTGAGAGTTTCTTGTTTTTAAAAGCATTTGCTCAGGCTGTTTCCAGCTACATGGTGGAAATGAAGGGAGTAAGTAAGAGTCTTGTAAAGGGGGGAGGATGGCAAGAGCCGATGACAGAGTCCAACCAAGGCCGAGCCACGGGACTCGCCCGGAAGACGCACGCGGACCCATTAGGGGTGATCAGTCACTCCTCGAGCGATCGGACGGCTAACTGGAACTATAATGCCATGTTAATTTGCTTCACTTAAGATGGACATTCATGACACCAGCACCTTCTACAACTTTTCTTCATTATTCTACTTCAAATGGGCCATTTTCCCTCCAACTTTGCCCTTCTTGGACGGAGGGTGATAAATACATTTGAAGTATGATTATCTTTATTGTTCCCGAGGTGAAACTCTTTTCCTTGTGTTACCATTAGGAGAGCCAGCACCAAACATCCATCACCTTCCCCGTCTCCACGTTGCCCACCGACAAGGCAGCCTGAGTATCTTTCTTCACGTCCGAGCAGAAGTTCCGTGCTGCAAGCCACCAGCGTCTGGCTCCTTGGAGGGAGGTGACAGGGATGTGGCAAGACATGGGCAGGGGGGTTACTCTGTGGAGTGTCTCTCTCTCCACCCCCACGCCCATGCCTCACTCCAGAAGAATGGCAGACCCCAGAAAAGCCCACACAGCAATTACACTGTGATCCCAGTTGGCTCAGGCAGAAATCTGCTGGCTTCAGGAGATTAATTCTTGTACTTATTTGACAAATATTCACAGAATGTTTGTACAGAATGCAACCTGTGCCAACCCCCCCCCCCACGATGAAGTGTTCACGAGTGAGCCAGAGAGATGAATTTCTGTCTATGTGGAGTCTGCAGACTCCTGGCAGACATGACCAGAAACCTGGTAGATGAGAATATATCAACACGATAGCTGCAGAGACTGGTGGGATGGTGTGACGGCGTGGGACCAGAGGACCGCTGTAGGGGCCAGGGAAGAGCTCGGTGACCAGAGGCACGGACGTTGGGATGCAAGTGGTCGGGGAGCTTGGTGGAAAGGTGGTTGGAGAGACTCGGGGTCTTTGGGGGCGGGAACTTCATGTGACTGTGTCTTACACATGCCTCACGTCGGAAGCACGGTTCAGACGTGTGTTGGAATCGCAGTCTGGCCCTTACCAGCTGTGGACTTTGGGAAGACTCCCTACGTTCCTCTGGGCCTTGCCATCTGCAGAATGAGGTTAGTGATCTCTGTGTGCCCATTTCTCAGGTATAGTTTGAGAATCAAATGTAAGGACGTTGTAAAAGTGCTTGGTGGACAGCTAATCCTTGTACAAGGGACAGGTGCTCTCTGGGGTCAGCTCCCCCAAAGCAGGCCCTGAGACAAACATCTGGATCTTCCAGGAAAACCAGCGAGGGGTGTGGGGGCTGTGGGGAGCATGTAACAGAAACCAGGAAGAAGTGAAGCAGAAATGCAGTCTGGGGCACGTCCTAGCCTCAGCCCGACCCTGCAGGGAGCTCTGGGGCTCGAGCTTGGCCTCTGCGTGTGTCCAGCTGCAGGAGGGGCCTAGCCTTTGCGCGTGTCCAGCTGGAAGGCTTAGCTGCTTTGTACCCCTGCACCAGCCAGCCATTGGCTGGGGGCCACGTGGAGCTGGGGGGCTTGGAGAGGGTGAGCCCTCAGCCCACAGGAGGCCCCACTGTAGCTGCAATGACCACCAACAGCTACTTTGTATCCAACCTCTTAGCACCAAACGTTGTGCTCAGAGCTCCACCTGTATCCTCTCGTCATTCTCAGTACCCAGAGGTGGCAGAGGCCAGCGTGACCTCTGGGGCCGAGACATGCTGGATGTCTGGCCTGCAGTCTTCCAGCCAGCTCAGAGCAGAGCCCCACGGCCCACGGTGCGCCCACTCAGTACTGCATCCCCTCAGCAGCACGCTCTCCCCTTACAACAGGCCGTCCAGCCTCAGGAGGAAAGACCCGGACCGTCCCCAGCCTGGACCAGTACAGCAGGCACTTACGAGCAGCTGTTGTGTCCCAGATGCTCTGCTGGGCGCTGGGGACCCACTTCAGAACCGGCGAACGTGCTCCAGAACAGATGGGTGCTCTCCCACAGGGCAGGTGCCAAGACGGAGGTGTGCCTGGATACTGCAGGGACACTAAGGCAAGGGCAGCAGGCACCCAGCCCTGCCTAGCTTCCTGGAGGAGAGAGAGCACCTGAGCTGGGATGCCAACAAGTCCAGGTTTTCCGGGGCTGCGGGCGTGCAAGCATGTCAAGAACTTAGGCGAAAGCACAGTGGAAAAGCAGCCCTGCGCGTACCTGGAGGGCACCTGGTTTGGCGCCATCGGGGAAGATGCACAAACTGAGCTCCAGGAGCTGAGGAGGGGCCCAGGTCCATTTTCACAAACAGCATCCATGTGGTACATGAGAGGCAGCAGTGTCTGCTGGTGTATGTCCCGGTACACGTCTTCATTGCAGTTCCAGGTGCTGTCGCCGAGCACCCTGCCTGCTTCTCTGTGCCTAGAACCCGAGCACACACCTGGGCATGTCCTGCTGTGAGTGCTACCTGGCACACTCCCTAGAGGGGCAGAAGGCTGAGGGACTCTGTTGGGGCTGGATAACTCAGGGATTGAAGGGGGAGTGGTCAGAGGAAGGGTCAGGATGGAACATGCAGGGGGCTTTGCCAGCATCCAGGTGAGAGGAGAGGGGAGGCTGGATGGAGACGTGGTCAGAGGACACTGAAGCGGTGGTGCTGGTCACAGCGGAGAGCAGGTTGGAATTGGGCATCGAAGACAAATGACAAATTGGGAAAACTCCATCTCCGAGTTGGGTCTGGAGTCGTGGTACCTGCGTAGCCTATAGCAGCTGGGGACTGGAGCACGAGAAGTTGGCTGAAGCTCTGGAGGGAGGGCTCCTTCCTGGGTACAGACACTCAGGAGGACCTCATGCCCTGTCACCTCTACCCATAAAAGGGCTGCAGATGGGAGAAGGGGCTCCTGCTCCTGAGGGATCCCACACAGCATCTTTCACCTCCAAAGGCTAACAGAGACCCTTTCTCAAGGGACTGACCTGCTTCCAGCCTGGGCAGGACAACAGCAGGGACCTCGACTGGATCATCCCCAGGCCGGAAGACCCTGAGCCAGCTGCCCTCCATCTCTATGCACGTGTCCATCGTCCTATGCTGTAGGAAAATTCTGCTTGGTTGAGCATTGTGGTTACTTGGGACCTGAATATATCCTGCTTGGCTGCACACACATTTCATTTTCCATTAGAGCATATGCGTTTTGCTAATGGGGAGATTTTAAATGAAGACCTTATTACTCCAAGTAAAAATAGTAGCTGTGCTAGGGCCGTGGGATTACGGGTGGTCTAATATCTTTAAATTCCTTTAATAGTGCTCCTACCGTGCTTTCTGAATGATTTTTTTGAGACACATAACAGTAAAATATTGTGTTATGGCCACACAGCTCTTGTGCCAAGCAAAACAGAACTCAGGGCTGGAGGAAGCCAGCCCTTCATGAAGGTCATTGGGGTGACCCATGGCATGAGCTTCTCCATGTCTCCATTGGGCCTTAATCACATTGGGTTCAGCAGGAGGCTCTGTCTAAGTGTCCCGATCAGAAAGGGACTGTCCGTCAGAAAGGGGCACTGAGCTGTAGAAAGCAGTGATGCCAAGGGGAAGACAGGGGCTTTCCACTGAAAAGTGGGGGGGGGGCTCTCTGTGTGGACATGTTACACCTCCTTATGCATCCCAGATCTCAGGGAGGAAATGGAGCTTAGGAAGACAGTGGAATGACCACAAGGGAGAAAAACTAAAATGAGGCAGGGGAAACTGGACCACCTTGCTGCAAGGATCTGTAGGGTTCAGTTAGAAAGAGTAAAGGAAGCTTATTCCACATAGTACTTGCCTGAGAGCAAGAAAGGGGGTCAAGGAGAGAGACAGGCAAAGGAGGCAAGGCGACTAATTTTGTGCTGGCTTGATTGGCTGCAGGCCGGGTGCTTGTTCTGACACGATTCTGAAGTGTCCGGGAGGGTGTCTTAGCACGAGAGTAACCCTGGAAGCTGTAGACCCATTGGGTGGGCCGCATCCAATCAGTTGAAGAACTAAATAGAACAAAAAGGCTGACCCTCCCTCAAGCAAGGAGAAACTCCCCCTGACTGAGTTTGCCCTGGGACAAACTGACTGAGTTTGCCCTGGGACGTTGGCTTGTTTTGGCTTCAGACTTGAACTAAAATGACACCCTCAGCTCTCCTGGGCCCCCAACTGCTGACTAACGTTTGCAGATCTTGGGACTTGTAGCCTTCATAATTGCGTGGGCCCTTTTGTTTGTAATAAATTAACACACACACATACACATGCACTATTGGTCTGTTTCTCTGGAGAACCCCGACTAATGCAGGAGGGCAGGAAAAGCAGGGTGACCTGAAGGTCATAACATTTCTGTCCTCATAGGTTCGAGGGAAAAACCATAGAACAGAAACCCAGAACTTTGTCCTCCTTACGGAAAATAATGCGCACTTTCAACATTTATGAAGTAGGAAAATAAAACAAAAGATGACTCAGAACATCAAGCCCATAGATGAGAAAATTAAAGTACATAAAATATTTATCCATTTAACTTCGTGGCGGCCGGCCATGCGTGCAGGGTGGAAATGTGAAGTTTCTGGGCATAGTTATACTCCCTCTTTCTTCCCTGCAACGAGCTCAGGCAATTTGGTAAATGGGAGCCGAACGCAGAGTTCATTTTTCACATCCCATTAATGTTTCATTTCTAATACTCTTTTCAGTATAAATTTAAAAACAAAATGGGAGTTGGGTCTCAATGATTATTCTCTATTAAGAGGAAAGGAAAGTGCTCTTGGCTTGCAGTGGGGACCCTACAGAGGGATCAGGCTTGTGGGATAGTGTCCTGCTTTGCAGCTCCTTTCCTCCCCTCCCCGTCCTTCTCCGGATAGGCACCTGTCCTGCACAGCTGATCCTGCAGACGCTGCTCTCCACACCTTGCTAGAGACCCCCGAGGGGTACCTCTGGGATGTCAGAGTCCGAGATCTGGCATCAACGCGTGTGCACGCATAACACACCCATTACAGCTGTAGTGCATACATGGAGCATGGTCCCTGAGACAGGGATAGCAAATTCCTGGGGCCGTGTCAGCAAGGATGCACACCAGCCTGTCCACGAGGGCCGTGCATGGAGACGGGAAGCTTCTTGGAGCATGTCAGAAGAGCACTCGCAACTTCCACCTGTCCGGAGACTAAACATGCAAGTGGACACTAGCCAGACTACCCAGCCCCTGCAAACCAGCCCCTGGGCACAGCACCCAGCCCGGGAAGCCAGCCTGCCATGGGTCAGGCCTGTAGAAAGTCAGACTGCTGTCTCCAGGAGCAGCCCGGGAAACAGAGTAAGTTCTGTGACAATCAGCCCAAAGGGGCCGGGACTTGATCCATCACTGGCGGCTTCTCTACATTTTGCTCCCTCCCCCAACTCCGGAGCAGCCGGAGGAAGCCACACAGCCCCCCACCAATCCCGTGGGACACCTGCTCTCCTCACTGCCCCGGCTCCCAGGCCCCCACCTGGGCTCACCTGGAACCTTCCCTTTTCCCACCACGAAGCTCCCCCCTCCCCTGCCTACGTTTGAGTCGCCCCAGATCAGCGGCCGGTGGCGGCCTCCCAGCCGCCCGGAGCTCCGAGGAAGCCCACTTCGCCTGCTCTGGGCTGTGGGCGTGCCCGCCCTTTGTGTCCTCGCTGTGTCTGATTTAGGGCAGCACGGGGGGCGGGGGGGGGCACGGACAGACCTCCTTCCGTGTTAAGAACAGCAAACACACAGGAGAGGTTGTCGCAGATTCCTTTAGCGGACATTACCTGGATGCCGTCTCCCCACTGGATGTGGCTGCAAGGTGGGGAAATCGGGGTGAGGGGCAAATGCAGGCCTGCCGTAGTGGGGCTCACAGGCCCGGGGTGGGGGCGGTGAGGAGGAGGATGAGCGGTGAGAGTGTGCAGGGGGTTGGGGGGAAAGCCCAGCGCCTGGGCGGCCCAGCTCGTGCCTGGGGGAGGGGCTTGCTGGTTCCTAATGGCTCATGTTTTGGAAGGTTTACTCTGTCCTAGGCTGTGTTCATGGGTTAACTCATGTAATCATCATTAAATTTAATCGTCCCTGTCAGGAAGGCACTATTATTCCCGTTGTCCAGTAACGGGAGTGCCGGCCCCGCGCACTTGCCTTGGACAGAGCAGCTGGCACGGGCCGGGCTCAGCACACGCGCTCCCTCCCTGCCCTCCGGCTGACCTGCGGGGGCTGTGGGGGGACCTTGTGGCTGAGCCAGGAACCAGGCCAACAGGGGGGAAGGTGGAGAGGAAAAGGCAGCCTGAGGAAGCAGGGCACAGAGGGAGGAGAGAGAAGCACGAGGCTGGTGCTTCGGGGGCCTAGAGGGGTTTCGAAGAGATGCCTGTGGCTGCGGTGGGAAGCCTGGTCCAGAGGAGGCCGGCCAGCTGTGAGCAGCACTGAGGGTCGAGGCCGGCAGGTGCAGGGAGGCCCAGGGCCTTGAGGTACGCAAGGAGGTGAGACCAGCCGGACTCAGGTATCAGAGAGGAGGAGCTGGGGGGCGCTCCAGGTTTCTGGCAAGAAAGACTGCATGGGGGGCGCCTGGGGGGCTCAGTGGGTTAAAGCCTCTGCCTTCGGCTCAGGTCGTGATCCCAGGGTCCTGGGATTGAGCCCCACGTCGGGCTCTCTTCTCGGCGGGGAGCCTGCTTCCTTCTCTCTCTCTGCCTGCTTGTGGTCTCTGTCTGTCAAATAAGTAAATAAAATCTTAGAAAAAAAAAGAAAGAAAGACTGCATGGGTGGTGGCACCTCTTACAGGATGAGGCCTGGGGGAGGCTGGAGAGTCTTGTGTAAGACGGGCTGGGCGCCCTCGCTCACAGCTGTGGGCCTGTGGGCCAGGACCCCAGATGAGGGGTCAGGGTGTGCAGTGGGAGCTTGGGAGCCGTGAACCCTGCACTGGGATTGTGTGAGGAGAGCTGGGACCACAGCAGGAGCCACACATGGCCGCTGGCCCTGGAAAGACTTAGAAATAGGTGACACGCTCAGTCCCTCGGTCACAGCAGCCACACTTCACACTCAGAAACCCCATGGACTAGAACTTCCCTGTCATTGCAGGGGGACCCACGGGGCAGTGCCGGGGTGGAGCGGGGCCAGTGCCCGAGGAGTGCCCGTTGCAGGGATGGTGCTACCACCGAGTGTCTGTGTCCTCCCAAAGTCGTACGCCAAAACCCTAACCCCCAGAGGGGGGCCTTGCTCTAAGAAGACTGGCGTCCTTCTAGAAGAGCCACCAGAGCGCTTCCTCTCTGCACGTGCACGCACCGAGGAAAGGGCTTGTGGGGACACAGGGAGAAGGTGGTCATCCACAAACCAGGGAGGCAGTCCTCTTCAGGAACTGAATCAGCGGGGATCTTGATCTTGGACTTCCAGCCTCCAGAGCAGTGAGAAATAATGTATGTTGTTTAAGACGCCCAGCCCGTGGTACTTTCTTATGTCACCCAAGAAGACTGACATAGCAAAGGTGTGGTCAGCACGCAGCTTTGAAAGCGAGAGCCCAGAGCAGTAAGAGGGAAGCAAGGAGAGCGTGGGGCCCTGGCAGCTGAGTGAACCGGGAGCTTTCAGAAGGCAGCAGCGGGAAGATGGGCTGAATGGCACCCATGGGTTAACGGTAGGGAGAGTCCGCTGAGTTCAGCAATAGCCTCATGACCTTGACAAGCTCAGGCTGAGCAGGATGGTGAGGATGGGAAGCAGGGTTGGAGTGGGGGTGACAGATGGTCAAGGGGGGGCAGCAGCTCTCCATGCACAAGTCGGAAAACCAAGGCCTCGGACGGCGAAGGAAGCTGCTGGAACCTGCACAGTCAGAAGCGGCAGCGGGGGACTGGACCGGCTCAGCCTGCCACCCAACCACATACCTTAGCCACAGTCTTGGAGAGCAGGTCATCGACAAGCCTCCTTGACATGCCAGTGTTGGAACCTCGGTGCTCTGCTCTTGGGAGCTCAAGGCTGTCTGGATGGAAGTGCCGAGCACCAGAGTCAACTCTGTCTGTGGGAAGGGGCTGCGGAGAGACCCCATCCAGAGATGCCAGGGCAGCCGAGCTGAACCTACAGGCAAGGAATGGCTCAGAGATGCAGAGGCTAAGCCAGCATCTGTGGCAGAAGGGAGCAGGGGGCCAAGCAAGGCAGGGGTCTGCCTGGGGGGGATTGGGCTCCAGTAATGGTTGTGTTGTTGGGGGAGGGGAAGGAGGCAGAGACCTGAGTGCCTCCGCTCTGGACCAGCCCCAGTGGGCAGCCGTGATCTCCCTGGGCCGGAGTGAGCCGGACTCCTTGTGTGGCTGCAGCAGGGCTGATCACCCGGGGGGTGGGGATCTGCCCCTGCTCCTGGGAGTGCCTCTGCCTGCCCAGCTGGGTCTGGCCCAAGGCACCAGCTGTCGTTAGCCACTCAACACATGCTGATTTCAGCCTGCTTATTGGGACGCGCAGTCTGCGTCCTGCCGCACGCTTCTGAGCCCATGATGGTGCTTACTTTCTCCATACAAGTTTTGTAAGTCACCGTGAGCAATTTCTTGTCCCTGGGGAGCAGTGGCAAGATTTGTCCCTTCCCTGGCCCCACTCCCCCATGGTCCGGTCAGCACAACACTGATTATATCCTCCAGCACATTGTGTCCTGAGCTGCTCAGGGCACTTGTCCCAGCAAGAGAGACAGGAGCAGGAGGTCTCAGCTGTGGCCAACCATTCTTCTCCCCATAGTCACCACCGTAACAGCAGCCCAGGGGCGTCCATGCACACTCTCCCATCTGAGCAGAAGTCCTGCATGGTTGGTATTACTGCTCCCACTCTACAGATCAGGGAGCTGAGGCTCAGAGAGTTCAGAGGGACCCTGAGATCCACTGCTGTTTCCCCACAGACAGGGCCCTCTGTTCGCAAGGGAAGTGGAGTGAAGTCATTCCCTGGACAGAAGACAGCGAATGGTCCGAGTTTTGCTCCTACTGACATGTAGCATCAGCCTCTCTGGACTCCGGGTGTCTCCGCTGGAAAAGAGAGGCCAGCGAAGAGGAAGGAGCACGGGGTTGCAATCAGGGCTTGCCCCAGGAAGTTTTTCTATCTTGGTTGGCTGAAGAACTTCTGAAACTTTTCCTTTTCTGCACAGTAGGGGCAGCAAAGTGACCCAGCGAATTTCTGAGTGGTAGGAAGCACAAAGGAAGACATATGGGAAGGTATACGAAAAGCATTAGGGACCAAGAATCCTTCTTGCCATCCCACAAAAGCATCTATCTCCACCCCCTGGGATCTCCTGCCTGTCTCTGGAGAGGGCTCACCCTGGGTGTGGGTGAGGGGCTGCCAAGGTATGCTTTGTGCCTATCATCCCACATGGGGGCCCAGGGCCCATCTCTCCACCATGTATCCTTTTGGCTGCCCTCCTGGCCTTTCAGACTCAAGTTTAAGTCTGTCTCTGAGCCATGCCACCCAATTCTGCCTACATCCTCCACCCCTGCTAGCCCAGAGTCCACTGAGCTGTCGGTGAGTCTATCTTGGACAGGCATCTGTTTCCTGGGAGCAAAATCATTTAACGGCTCTGATCTCCGGTCTGCTGGTTTCATTATTTAAACCAAAATGAAATGTGACCCGGAGTGAGACAAAAGACCAAATGTGCAGCTGAGAGCCATAATGAGGCATTTACAGCCTAGCTGGGAGATGCCACGTCCCTTCACGAGAAAGGATCAGGAGGCCCCCCAGGTGGGAAGGAGACATAAATGACTATTGCCAAAGCTAGCCAGTGGGAAATCTAACAATAATGGTACATTTTGGAGAGAACAAATCAACTCCCACATTATTCTGATTACAGTGGTCCAGAGCTAGAGGCCTGGCGACTGTGGCCTGCCAGCTAATTATCATGCCATTCTCATTCCCAGCCCAGGAGGACTTCTTAATCAGCCTCTAAGAAGAAACCCAGGATGCCTCTCTGTTAAGCCAAGAGGGCCAGACAGAAAGTTGCCGGGAAGGGAGACATGCTCCTGTAAAGGGTGGGTGTAGGAGCCTGGCCCTGGGACAGCATGCTTGGGCTTCCGCTATCGTGTTCACACACATCACGAGAAGGGGGAGTGAGGCTCCAGAGATAGAGTAGTGGTTATGAAGCAAGCACAGGGGCAACATTTGGATCAGAAGGAAAGAGGGCAAAACTAGATAGGAATCAGGAAGGAGCAGGGAGTAGGGAGACTCTAGGCTCTTATAAGGCTGCTGCCAGTTGACCCCGGGCTACTGTTGCCATCAGACTTTGCTGCTGGCCTTTCTAGGAAACGGGCCCCAGAAATCCTTCCTCTCGTTAGCCTCTGCTCCTTACTTCTCTCACTCCACCTGTCTAAACTGCTCCCCCCCCATCTCATTATAACATATCTTTTAGAGACCAGCTAATTTCTACCTTGTAGGTAAGATAGTTTTGATAATGTTGTTAATGATGGCATTGGTAGTGATGATGGTGATGAACATGGTGATGACGATGATGGTGGTGGTGATGATGGTGATGATATTGGTGAAAATAATGGTGATGGTATTAGTGATGATAATGGTGATGCTGGTGATAATGATGGTGGTGGTGGTGATGACGGTGATTGTGGTAGTGGTGATTGTGGTCGTGGTTGCGGTGGTGATGATGATGGTGATGGTGATGGAGGTGATGGTGATGGTGATGGAGGTGATGGTGATGGTGATGATGGTGATGATGATGGTGGTGATGGTGATGGTGATGATGGTGGTGGTGATGATGATGGTGATGATGGTGATGATGGTGATGATGATGGTGGTGATGGTGATGGTGGTGGTGATGGTGATGGTGATGATGGTGGTGGTGATG
>ML108472.1:0-34788 GCA_003697995.1 Taxidea taxus jeffersonii
CTTACTGGTCTCTGCCAAGCCTAGCCATGTCCACACCGCAACGAAGCGATCGTTGGAAACACACAGCGGACAGTCTTCCCTTTGTTTAAACTTTTGCATGGTTCCCCATGGTCATGGTGCTGCTGCCATTGTCCCCTTAGGACACCCAGCTTTCTGGGATCTGGTCCCAGTCACTGCTTCTGCCTTGCAAGATTTTTCTTTTCCTCCAAAAATAAGACTAAAAGAAGCAAGTAAAAACATTCTCCCACTACTGTTGGCAAGGATGGCCAGAGGGATGGAAGGCGCATTCAACTGGATCATGGAGGGAAAACGTGCCCTCGGGAGAGAACGGTGACCCCACTCCCTCTGCCCAAGGCACAAGGGCGGCAAACAGAGGGTTCTGCCCTGGGAATTTTGCGATGGGAATGTGCACCCAGTTTTCCTTCCCGAGGAAAGAGCTGGACTGGGATGAGCAGTGGGTGGGGTGGAGAGAGAAGATGCTGTCCTCCTACAGAGACGCAGAGAGCCCCTGCAGACTCAGAGCGACAAGGAGCTTACTGCTGGGACTCGCCGTTTGATCAACTTGCCATCTGTGGGATTTGCTGACTTTGAGCAAGACTCGGGGATATCTCTGTGCTACAGCCCGGTCGGGACTGAGCAGACATGCTTTATCTGATCCTCTGGGAAATCATTTTCTGAGTAAGCCGAGCCATGATGGCTTCTGAGGACTGCCAGTTCCCCTCCACAGAAAGGTCAGCGCATCTTCCGCCAGAAAGGAATGGCTGTAGGAGGAAGGCTGCGTGGCGCCCACCACTTCTGAGTTTCAGAGGGTGCTCACGGCATCGAAGGGTCAGAGTGGGAGAGGGTGGCAGGCGGGGTCTGGGTCCCACAGGGGACGTCTCTTCGTGCAAGCTCTTTGGGGTCGGGCTGTGTCCCGGTCCCCAGGATGGAGCCTGAACCCTGTGGAGCTCTGTGAGAGCCTATGGTTTTGCCAGGTGCCACAGTCTCAGTGATGATGTCATGCCCTGGGGTTGGGCTGCAGCTGCCAGGGGCCCCGCTAGGTCAGACATGGAGAGACAGCAAAGGAGAGGTGGGTGTGTAGCCCCCCGCTAGCGACTCCCAGCGCTGCCCAGCCCTGCCCTGCGGACCACCCACCGCAGGCTTTTTCCAGGCGGGATTCTCTTCCCTCTTCACTAGCTGGGTGAATTCCTGGCTCGAGATTGTACTGGGTGAGGCTGAGCAAGGCCCTGACTTGGCCAAGATGCACCCCTTCCCCATAAAGATCAGTGGGCCTGAGGCTAGAACCAGGGCCATGGTAGGCATCCCGGGACTGTGGGCCGTGCCGTGAGGGGTGTCTGGACCCACCGATTTTCCTGCTCTCCCGCCAGCCAGCGGCCGTCCCTGATCCGCCCTGATGCCAGCCTGTGGGAGCAGGCACACGAGGCTTCGGGACGGTACCTCGGGGCTGCTCCTGAGCTCAGGCTCATGATTGCTGTGGTTAATTCGAGCTAAGGTTTGAGCGGGTGCACGGTGCATGGTTCTTTTTTATTTTTTTTAAAGATTTATTTATTTGACAGACAGAGATCACAAGTAGGCAGAGGCAGGCAGAGAGAGAGAGGGAAGCAGGAGAGAGCCCGATGCAGGGCTCAATTCCAGGACCCTGAGATCATGACCTGAGCTGAAGGCAGAGGCTTAACCCACTGAGCCACCCAGGCGCCCCTTGGTGCGTGGTTCTGAGCAGGATCTATGGAGCCCCTGCCCAGGGCACTGGCTACACCATGAGGAGTGACAGACAAGACACGTGGCCAGCTGCCCGTGCTAGCCCGAGGGGTCCTCCGGGCTCCGAGAGAGCACGTACAGGGTCACAGGAGGGGAGATGCAGCCCTGCGGGGCTCCCTGTCCTCCGAAGTGGATGTGAGCCTGGTCACCTCGGGGGGGCTGCACCTGCTCTGATGTGGTCATGAAGCTGGGCCATCAGGGCGGCTCTGAATGCAGACACCACAGCCCCTGTTGTCCCGGCAGCACTGTGTCCAGCGGACGCGGCGCCCTGTGCTCCCAAGATCCGTGGCCTGGGTGCTGGCACTCCGCCTGCCATCTTCCCTGGCAGAGACTGAGCTGGTCATTCTGGCTTGGTGGCTGCATCAGCCCCGATCTGTGGCCTCCTGTCTGGGGAAGCACCCTCCCTGCTCCCCAATGTGGCCCAGAGGCAGTGGCACCTACAAGGAGAGCACCGTGAGGGAAAATGCTCTTTTGCCTGGACACGTAGTGGTGAAGGGTCTGATCTCTGGCTCCGGGCCAGGCTGGGCTCTGGGTGCAGGAGACAGTGGGGCTCGTCTTGTCCCCAAGAGTTCTCCATCGATCTGAGGATGGGACGCGTACTGCGAAGGGCAGGGCAGTGCCTGTCGCACAGCACGGGACCCAGGCCATTGCTGAATGCGTGACCACCCGCGTGAGCAGACAGGTGCATGAGCGATACATGCAGGTAAACATGTGAATGACATCTGAGTCCCACACGGGCTGGGGTCCTGGAGATGCCCTCGCAGAGGCGACATCGGGCCCGGGCCTGGCAGGAGGAGAAGAGCCGTGTCGGTGATCGCACAGCAGACCACGCCGCGGGTTATCACGGTAGCCGTTCTGTGCTCCGGAACGCACCCAGGAAGCGCAGGGTCACGGAGGGGAGAAGCTGAGATGTGACCATCGGCGTGTGTTGTTCGAAGCAGAGGAACCCCGGGGCAGACGTCTGCGGGGTGGGGAGGTGGTGCTGGGTCGCTGGGGCACGAGGGAGGCTGGTCAGGGACGCAGGCGAGGATCCCAGAGAAGCTCACCGTGGCTTGCTAGGGAGGGGAGATTGTAGCCGTGGGGTCCACCAGGACGATGGGCATTCGTCTCCAATGCCCCTCCTCTGTGGCATTCTGGGTGAATGTATCTGATCGCTGCTGGGACTCAGTGGCTCCCAGTTTCCTCCAGTCAAGCTCAGTAACAAGGGGATCCCGGTGGCCATGCACCGAGGGCAGAGGGCAATGAGCCACAACTCCCTCCTCTGAAGTGCCTGTTGTCCAGTGGGGACACAGGCATGGGCTCAGCAGGGCAGACGTGCCCTGGGCAGGGAGCCCCCTCTGACCTGAGCTGCCCGGGAAGCCCCCTGGCCCAGGCCGCTCCCCACCCCTGCCCAGTGTGACTGTGTACCGAGAGGGTCTCAGCAGCCTCGGAGAGCCCTCCCCATGCAGCGCCTGCCCTGGTGACCGCAGTGCCCCCTTGAGCAGACCCTCCCCACCGTCAGCATCAGGGGAGGAGCAGCAGGACCAGCAACGAGTTCCCAGGGGTGGGACAGACCCGGTATGTTTGCCTCAGAATGGACCTGGGCCCCGGAGAAGGGGGTGCAGGTGGGCTGTGGCAGCCTGAAGCTGTGGCCAGCCTCAGGCTACTTGAGGTGAGGGTCTGAGGCTCAGAGACCTGGTGCCCTGGGGTGGACCCTCTGTGATCCCGCAGGGCCACCATCTTCCCCAGTGCCAGACTGGGAGCACTCAAGGCTTGAAGAGAGAGGTCACTCTCCGGGTTCCCATACTGACCTGGGTGTGCAGATGGCCGTCCACCCCCACGTCCTTACGTGGTTGTCCCTCTGTGTGTGTCTGTGTCCTGGTCTCTCTGCTTATAGGGACCCCAGTCAGCTTAGATCAGGGCCTGCTCAATGACCTCTCGAAAGACCCCATCTCCAGCTAACTACGGCCACATTCTGAGGTGCTGGGGATTAGGATCTCAATATAGAATTTGTGGGGCACCATTAATCCTATGACCCTTCCCCTTCTGACCATCCCGGCCCTTGGCCTCAGTGCTGGGGTTCCAGAATGTCAGGCCAACACGTGTGGGTGTTCTTGGCCCAGAGCAGCGCTGGGAAGGTCATATTCCCTCCTTCTCTTGTCCCTTCTGCCCACAATACAGCGAGAATTTGCTGGAAGATGAGTGTCTCCTGGAGGGATGTCCAGTGGGAGCCCAGCTCACGGGCTTTTTTCCAGCCCTGCTCCCCAAATCCCTGACGCACGGCAGCGGGGGAGCACGGAGCGGGGGCCAGGATGCCGAGCAGAAGCTGAGAGACTCAGACACGAGTCTGTGAACCGTGGGAGCTAGTCTGGGTTTTCAATCTTTAATTTGCTTTATTAGCAGATTTCAAAGATCTAACCAGATACACATGTTTTCTCACACAAGAGGGTAATTCTTGCAATCCCACGAGGGAAAACACATCCCTGGTCCTGAGACAGACAGTATTTTTATGGCTTTTTTAATACTTTTGAGTATTAAACTTTTATAGTGTTTTTAAAAATTCACAAAGGAACTTGAAAACTCCATGCATCCCGCGGCCTGCGGAGAGGCTAGGTATGCGGGAGCTGGGAGGTGGTGGTGATCGGAGACACGAGGACTGCGCCATCACAGGGCCCTAGATTCGATCCAGCCCCACCTCTGGCCAGTTGGTGTGCTCTCTGAGCCTCCGATGCCGGGCCGGCAGAGCGGGCTTCGAGAGGATTCTGTCTGTGCGGCCTGCGGAGGCCCGTGGAGGCGCCGGCGAACGGCACTCCCCTTATGCTCCCACTGCAAGAGCTCAGGGGGTGCCCCAGGGATGGGTGGGTCAAGGGTTGGCCAAGACTTCTGCCCGATCAGAGGCCACGGGCCTCCCAGCACCTACCACCCTTGCCCTCACACACCTGTAGCCGGGAGGTCTGGGCCTCGGTGCAGCCGAACTCGGACCCAGGCTCCCACCACCTTCGGAGGAGAGACACCTGTGTGGTCGCCTTTGGGACCGTGCTCCACTGCACTGAGGACATCATGGGCTACTGTTCCTTTCTCTGGCACTTTCCAGGGGCCAAGAGGGGCAGAGCAACACATCATCATCTTTGTTCAAACGGCACGCCCGCTGGTGGGTGGCCGCTCCGGTCCAGTGCTACGGAGCTGCAGCCCTTCAAGGGGGAGGCACGCGGGCAGCATGCGGGGAGCAGAGGCCTCGTGCAAGGGGCCCTCAGGCAGCCTTCAGTTCAGAGACATGAGCATGCCGGCCAGTTCTCGGGGACCTGGAACTGGGTCCCTGGACCCTGGAACTTGCTGGAAATGGAGGGGCAGGAGAAGAGCCAGGAGGGTCATGTTCACCCTTGAGGCAGGTTTCCTGAACGTTTACTACACACCATGGTCACAGTGCAATCCTGAATGCTTACCCCCAGGGCTGGGGTGAGATAAAACCCATGAGGAGATGATTCTAGTAAAATGCAAACGCTGCTATGACAGAAGCAAGAAAACGGTGACAGGCGTACACAGGCTGGAGACACATGTGCTGGAAGAGGCATGTCTCGCCGAGGAGGGAGCTGGCATCCCACACAGTGAGCGCCTACTGCATACACCTCCCACACTAGCGACTGTGGGACCGAGATGCGGGATGTGTGATCCCTGCCCTTTCAGTGGCAGGAAGTCCAGAGAAAGCAGAAAGACCCCAGGCCACAGTAGCAGCACAGTCTGGGGGATGTGGCAGTGGCTCTCCAGCTCGTCTCGGGCACAGGGGAAGTCAGTGCAGGCCACGCAGGTTGGGAGGAGAAACTGGGGGTTGGTGTGCAGCCTGGGGGAGCATTGCAGAGGAGGAGACCTGGGGGAGGCAGGGTCCCCGGCGCCCGATCAGAGCAATGAGGCCAGACACCGGCATCAACAAGCCACTGGCAGAGCTCTTTCATGAGGCGATGGTACAGTCGGAAAGATGACTTTATTGGAGCCAAGTGGCCAACCAAGCAGCGTAGTCACTTCCCTTTCCATGAGAAATGCCATAAACATGACGGAATAGGGCAGAACAGATGAGAATGAGGGCACAAGAGCCACGAGAACCGGGAAGACAAGCTGTGGCAGCAGGAGTGGGGCTGGATTTCTGCGGACAGTGGGCAGCACCGATGGATGGAGGCACCAGGGCAAACCATCCCTGAAAGTGAGCAGGAGAAAGCTCCTGCAGAGATCAGAGCATCCCCTCCCGGCCAGAGCCCCGAGCCCAAGCGCCGGGCAGAGCAGGGAGCGTGGGAGCCACCTCCAGGGCAATCTGGATAAATGGGCGCAGGAAAGACCATCTGAAACTCCTTTCTGAACAAAGCCAGGGGCTGGCACACCCGTGCAGCATCGCAGTGGGGCCTGCTTTGGATCTGCTTCCCGGTCTGAACGCTAGCTAAGCCCCAGGTTCAACGGGATGGGAATCCTTTGAGCATCTGAGCCCAGGTGTCTGGCATGTTCAGCACCCACTGATGCTAGTTTTCATCAGGCTTGCTTTGGGGAAGATCGGTGACCCGAGGTCCTGTAATCTGTGAGGCTGCAGAGGGAAGCAGAGGACGGCTCCGCAGAGGTCACAGAACTCTGCTCATGCAGGGGCCCTCCAGCTACATCTTTAGAAAGCTGGCAACACCAGGATTCTATTCAGGACGATTCCCGGATTATACCCTAGGAAATAAGGATAAGAAGAAAAATCATCAATAAGAATTAACAGAGTTCTTGGACATATGACTCAATTAAAAAAAAAAAAACAAACCTCAAAAGATGGCCAAATAGTAGAATGGCTATACCCAAGGATGAGATTATACATCGATGATTGGGTTATGGCTTTTTACAAGAAAAGACTGGGAAGGGGAAAGCAGAGTTTAATGGGAGAGGAAGTGCTCACAGATTAAAAGAATTTGTTCCCATGCTGAGGAAAGCCACGGGCTTTTAGATTCAAAAGACTCAACTGTGGGACAAAATAGACTAAGAAAAAAAATGCAAGCCCTTGGATACATTCTGGATAAATGCCAGAACTCCAGAAATTAGGAAACTGTCCAAAAATTGTTAGTAGCATCCCAACAACAAAGGCGGACTCCTGGAATGGAACACGAATCTTCTTGGTGGCAAGTTTCTACCAGCAACACCACACCCTGTGAGAAAATGTCTTTAAAGATCAGAAAGTATTTTGGTTCTATAATTCTATCCCAGGAAAACGATTACTCAAGCAGAAGACCAAAATAAAGTGATTTTTGTGCATGAGAAAACTCAGAAAATTAAATTTACCTTCTATGGGCTCTTTTTGAAAAGTAACTTGAATATATACCTAAACAAAAGGAAAGGAAATGAAAACCAGGAATCCAATAAGAAGGACATGGGGTCAGGGATAATGGTAAGGAAGAAACCGGTAATTCTTGTAGTGGATTTTAAATTGACTTTTAGGTATCGTATTTTAAAAAATGAAAATGCAATATTTTTTAGATTTTCTTTGTTAATAGTAATTGCATATATTTAAAATGTCTATAATGATACATATACACAGGGAAATAATTACTAGAGCTCAGCTAATTAATATATCCTCTACCCACAGACTTAACCACTTTTTGTGATAAGAACATGTGAAATCTGCTCTTTTGGCACATTTCCAGTATTTGACACAGTAGCTAGAGTCCTCCTGCTGTAGCTACTTTCCTAGACTTAGTCATCTTGCATGATTGCGACTTTGTATCCATCTCCCCACTCACGTATTTGTGTCTTTGTGCATTCTGAACATCCATGGATGGACACTTAGGTTGTTTTCCTATTTTGGCTCTTTTGAAGATGTGCAACAACCATGAACCTCTTTGAGGAACTGATTTTATTTCCTTAGGGTATAAACACAGAGGAGAGATCACTGAATGATAGGGCTGTTGCAGTTGTCAGTTTTTGAGGACGCCCCATACTGTCTTCCACGGGTCTGCACCAGTTTGCACACCCACCAGCGGTGCATAAGGGTTCCTTTTTCTCCATCCTTGCTGACGTTGCTTCTTGTATTTATTGATAATAGCCACTCTGGCAGGTGGACGTGGTATTTCACTGTGGCTTTTATTTGCGTTTCTCTGATGAGTAGTGATGTTGAGCCCCTTTCCGCAGAACTATTGGCCATCTGCATGCCTTCTCCGGGAAACTGTCTCTTTGGGTCCTTTGCTGACTTTGTAATCAGGTTGTTTGTTTTTTTGCTATTGAGTTATATGAGTTCCTTACATAGTTTGGATATTAACTCCTTATTGGATATACGGTCTGCAAGTGTTTTCTCCCAGTCCATAGTTGCCTTTTCATTATGTTGATGGTTTCCTTTCATGTGCAGAAACTTTCAGTTGGATGTAATTCCACTTGTTTATTTTTGCTTTTGCTGCCATACCCCAAGAATTCATTGCCACAACTGATGTCAAGGAGCTTTTTGCCTGTTTTCTTCTAGTGTTTTTTTTTTTCTTATAAAGATTTTATTTATTTATTTGACAGGCAGAGATCACAAGGAGGCAGAGAGGCAGGCAGAGAGAGAGAGAGAAGCAGGCTCCCCGCTGAGCAGAGAGCCCGATGTGGGGCTCGATCCCAGGACCCTGAGATCATGACCTGAGCCGAAGGCAGAGGCTTAACCTACTGAGCCACCCAGGCGCCCCTCTAGTGGTTTTATGATTTCAGGTATTATGTTTAAGTCTTTAAACTGCTTTGAGTTGATCTTTGTGTGGTGTAAGATCAGGGTCCAATCTCTTCCTTTTGCATGTGGCTGTCCAGTTTTCCCAACATAATTTATGGAAGAGACTGTCTATCTCCCTTTAGGTATTCTTATAACCTTTGACAAAAATTGGTCGGATCTTTATGCTTGAGCCTATTCTGGGCTCCATCTGCTCCTTTGTTCTATGTGTCTGTTACTATATCAACACCGTACGTTTTTGGTTACCATAGCTTTGTCATATAATTTGAAATCAGAAATCGTGAGGCCTTTAACCCTGTTGCTTCTCAAGGTTACTTTGGCTATTTGGAGTCTTTTGTGATTCCACATGAATTTTAAGAATGATCTCTCCTATCTCTGTGAAAAAATACCATTGGGATTTTGTTAGGGATTGCACTGAATGTGTGTATCATTCTGGGGAATAAGGACATTCTAACAATAGTAATTATTCCGGTCCCTGAATATGGATTACTTTTTTAATTTATGTACTCTTGAATTTCTTTTATCAGTGTCATAGTTTTCAGTGTGTAGAATTTTCATCTTCTTGGTCAAAGTTATTCTTAAGTATTATATTCTTTTTGATGTTATCGTAAATGAGATCGTTTTCTTGATTTCAGATAGATGGTTGTTAGTGTAAAGAAACACAACTGATTTTGGTGTGTTGAGTTTGCAGTCTGCAAGTTTGCTGAATTTGTGTATTCATGTGTGGAGTCTTTACGGTTCCTGTGTAGAAGATCAAACAAATTTGACAACATATGAAGAAGGTTATACACCATGACCACGTGGGCTTTGTCCCAGGGCTGCAAGGTCCTCACATACACGAATCAGTCAGTGTGATGGGCCACATTCACGGAATGAAGGATAAAAACACACTAAGTACAGAAAGTGTATTTACAAAGTTCAGCACACATTCGTGATAAAGACCGTCAGCAAAATCGGTATCAAAGGATGTTTCCTCGACATCATAAGAATATTTGTGAAGAGCCCACAGTGAGCACCATAATCAATGGGAAAATAGAGCCTTTTCCTTGAAGATCCAGAAGAAGACAAGGAGGCCCACTCTCACCGCTTCCGTTCAGCATATACTGAAGGACAAGCAAGAGAAATCAGGAACAAGAAAAACAATAAAAGGCACTTCTGTTAGAAAGAGAGAAGTAAAATAATCTGTTTGCAGATGACAGACCTTATATTGAGAGCACAATAACTGAAATATTGGAAAAGAGGATCTGCACATGGCTAGATTGAGAACCCGGTGAACGGGAGAAGAGCGGAGAATGTAGGAGCACGCAGAAGGTCTCACTTTCTTCAACAAAGAGGTAGGAAAATTTCATATAACTTTTAGAAACATATTAGGCTGAATATATGTGCTAAGAAATTAATGGTCTCTGCCTCTTCATCAATTGGATGTTGACATTAAAAAAAAAAGAAAAGAATCTTTTTTTTTTTAAGATTTTTTAATTTATTTATGTCAGAGAGAGAGCAGGAGGGAGCACAGGCAGAGTGGCAGGCAGAGGCAGAGGGAGAAGCAGGCTCCCTGCCGAGCAAGGAGCCCGATATGGGACTAGATCCCAGGACGCTGGGATCATGACCTGAGCCGAAGGCAGCCGCTTAACCAACTGAGCCACCCAGGCGTCCCAAAGAAAAGAATCTTAAGAACTACTTTGCACCATACTCAAAAATCAATTCCAGGTAGATTGTAGATCTAAGGTTTAAAGTTAAAAATATAAATCTTTTAGAAGAGGCATTGGAAAATATCTTCATAGACTTGGGGTGGGCAGAGTAAAGAGTAACATTATCATAGCATGAAGACTATTTAAAGAGGCGTATTTAAAACAAAATGAAACAGACTTAAAGTATTTGAACAAACGAATATATCCAAGTAGATGTACAGACTTGTAAAATATAAACCAGGTGTGTTAACATTAATGCCACACTGAAAAATTCAGGGCAAGATCATAAAGCACTAGTCTATCAGTCATGCTTTATTTTTTTTTAATTAAAAATAAGAAGTAAAAAGAAAAAAATGTCATGGACATTCAACCCAATCAGTTGGCAGAATAAACATTAGTCTGAACTCACACTTACACCCCTCAGAACCAAATGAAACAAAATCTGGAAGGAAAAATTACAATGCTAAAAGCAGAAATTAATAAAATTTTAAAAATAGAGAAGATCAAGAAAGCCTAAAAAAGTTTGTTTGAAACGATGGATGAAACAAATTTGGCAAATAAAATATGGAGCAACAGTGCAGATTGAAATATCATGGATAAAACATCTCAGAGCTACAGTGAAGCTTGAAAATATAAGGGAATACTGCCTTCAAGCCAATTTTGTGCCCATAAATTTAATATCTATGATGAAATGGAGATTTTATAGAAAACTATAAAATACCAACATTTACTAGAGGAGGAAAACATTCCAGAAAGATCTATAACCACTTTATAAATTGCAACATTACTCAGAAATCTTTCCTGCACTTTTCTCCACCACTCCAAGTTCCATTGAGGCACTAGGAAGGGGGGGCTTGGGGGTAAGTTTCCCAAGACCTTAGAGGAACAAATAATCACTTTCCAATACAGAGAGGGGGCAGGTGAGAACACTTCCCAGTTCTCTTCATAAAGCTGAAAAGTCCTTGATACCAAAAGTGGACAAAGACAATACAAAGAATAAAGTTACGGGTAAATTTCCATTGTGAAAATAGATGCAAAAGTCCTAAGTAAAATATAATAAATTGAATTCAGTGGTATTTACCAAATAGCCTATATGGCTAGGTCATATTTGCCTCAAGCTGGTTTCAAGAATGCCCAGGTTTTTATGACATTAGAAAAAAAATCCATTAATGTAGTTTATTATATTAAGGCATTTAAAAAGAAAAACACATATCACAATTCACCAAGAAAAGATATTTAATAAAATCGTAATTCTCTAATGTTTAAAACCAACTAACCAACCAATGCACAGCAATACCAACACCCTATTCTTTAGCAGATTGGGAACAAAAGTGAAAACACTGAATCCCAAAACACATTCCTATCTAACCATCCAAATATCACATCCCTGGTGAAACTACAGACCAGCCAGCTGCCTTTAGAGACGGGAGCCCAGGAGGAACTGTCCCTTCGCCACTGTCTTGGGGTGGGGGTCGGGCTGGGAGCATAGTTATCGGAACCAGAGAGGAAGAACCGAGCGGTCCTCATGCACAGGTGGGGCGGGGGTTTACCCAGAGCTGGTCGTGGGGAGAATGGACAGAGCAAACTCTTAGAATTGGGGAAAAAGTCATTGGGATGGTGAGAACCTGCATAAATGAGTTTATCATGACCCCACTAAACCATTAGCATGATGGTCACATTAGCATGATGTCACTGTGGTGGGGCTAAGGGAGGCCCGGATGGTCGATAAACGTGATCTCTGGGTGTGTGTGAAGGTTTCTGGAGGAGGTCGGCATCTGGATTACAGTAAAGAAGGTCTGCCTTCCCCAGTGCTGGCTACCACCACCCAAGCCTTGGAGGGGCAGGTGGAGAAAGGGCGAATTCTCTCTTTCTCTTATGAGCTGGGCACCCATCTTGCCCTGCCCTTGGACATCCAAGGCCCTGTTCTCAGGCCTTCAGACTGGGACCAAGTTGCACCAGTGGCCGTCCTGGTCTCCAGCTGATGGACACAGATGCTGGGACTTCTCAGCCTCCGTGTCCACGTGGGCCATTTCCCATAATGAATCTCTTGTCCACATCTCCATGTACCCTAGGGTTCTGATTCTCCTAGAACTCTGGCTAATATAGTCAGAAATTATAGGAATCAGTAAGGAATAAGAACTATGTTACTTAGTAATCAACCCACCAAAATTAATAAGGTTTTTTTTTTTAAAAAAAGAAAGAAAATATACTTCTTTTGCAAAACTTAAAGGAGGACCTAAGTTCTAGACATGCAATATGTTTTTAGGTGGTTATTGTCAATACCTTAAAGATGACAATTTTCTCCCAACAGAGAGTATCAATTCAATGACGTCTGATCTAACGTATAACAAAATTATTCATGTCAGAGATCAAGTTGATCCTAAAATCTGAACAGAAATTAAATGACTAAAAAAAAGATAGTGTTAAGAAATAAAAATAAGAAAGACTGAGATTTATCATATGATAATTAATATATGCCAAAAAGAAGATAACAGTATGATGTTAAAAAAGACCATGCAGACGAGGAAACAGCCCATGATGAGTGTGATATGACCAACTGGCTTTCCAGATGGAAAATAAAGAAATCCCTTTGGAGGGAAAAGCTGCTGTGAAACCCCGTGAAGTCACAAACAACCTTTGTTTGCCCCTCTGTGTGTTTCGAGGACATTGATGTACTCACGCTAGTTGCCAAGATGCTGCTGGAGGACCTCACCTGGCACAGGGCAAAGACACCCTGTTCCTTCTCTAGAAGATGCCGACTCTGGAATGCATCACTCCAAGGGTTCAGGTAGGACACCGTGTACCTGGGTGAGGGCTCGGACACTGGTGTGCGAAGGAAGATTCTCTGTGCCTTGCATCCCAGGACAGAGTGAGACCAGCCTCCAGAAACCACTCCATCAGTGAGGCAACAGAGCACCAGCACAGTTTGGGTCTCCCTGGGGGAAAGATGCCAAGTATGTTTCAGAAGTGAAGGATCCTGGTGCCCTTTTCTGCCCTCTCCCCTACCTCCTGCACATGCAGGCTGAGGCATAAAGATCCTCTCTCAGAGAGAGAGACGGCCTCATAGCCTCCTCCTTGCTGCTACCCAGGACACCATCCCTGGGCACAGCCATCTCCATGAGTCCCTCCAGCAAAAGCGAGATTCAGTGTCCCCATCTGAGCCTCTTCCACAGGGAGCCCATCCTCCAGAGGTGGACATTCTATCCAGAGGTGATGCCCCTGAGAGTGACATGTTGGGGCTGCATATGGGGCAGCTGCTTTCTCCCAGAAAGGGAAAGGGCTGCCGGGGCCTTGTGCAGGAGAACAAAGGGGACAGAAAGAGCCTGTCTGTGACAGTCCCATCCCACAAGGTCCCCATTAGCTCTGGGGTAGCTCTATGCCTCTCACCCACCTCCTGCCCTTAGCCACACTTCCCTTCCCTCTTCCTTCAGCAGCCCAGGTCCTTAACTGCTGACACTGGGCTCCTGGCTCAGACTGGATGACCAGGACAAAATGGCCTGGGACCCATGGGGTTTTTTGCGGGATGTCCTCTGGGTCCAGAGGGACACAAGAGGTCTAAGCCAATGGGAGCAGCATGCCTTCCTTCAGACCAGAGAACTGAAGAGGATAGATCAAATCCCCCCAGTGACTCCCTATGGGAGGCATACGCCCAGTAGGAGACCCCAGTGGTAAGTTTCTTCATTGGTGGGGGCAGAGGATAACACGGAGGACGTGCCCCTTTGAAACTATTTCCCACATGGCAGCAAAACATGGTCTGCCCCATCTGCTCTCTGCCCAGAGGAACCTCCCTCAATAACGAGGAGGCACAGTCCTGCCTGAACCCCCCTCAATAATGAGGAGGCACAGTCCTGCCCTCTCCTCCCACAGCATCGAGGGGCAGGGGACCCCGTGCATGGAGCCCATCCCTCCTCCCAGGAAACGGCTCCGGGGCGGGAAGGGCCAGGCAGGGACAGCGTTTCATTACTGTTCCCAGCCCCGTGATGCACGGCTCTGCTGTCGGCTTAGCAGGGAGGCGCACAGCCAGGATCACACTGAGCTCAGCTCCCAGGATGCAGGATATTAAATCCATCAAACTAAATTAAAAGCTTTGGCCATCTCTTGAACTCAGGGTTGAGAGGCAGCCCTTTCTTCTTATTCCAACTGCTTCCCGGGAGGACGCCCAGCCTGCGGGGATCTGCAAGGATTCAGGGTTTGAATTATTTAAAGATGGAGCAGGCCTGGGATAGGGGAAGGCATCTTGCCGAGGAAACACTGTGACAGCTTCCCCGCAGAGCTGCAGGGTGTCCTGCTTGTGGGGAGAACAGAGTGTGTGTGTGGAGGCATCAGGACACACTTGCCTGTCCCTTGGTGGGGGTCCCAGCTCGGGAGGTCCCACTCAACAGCTAAGGGGAGGCTGACTCTGGCCCCCAGGACTCAGGCAGCCCTTCCACTGGGGCCCTGAGGCAGCCCTGCTCTGAGGTGGTTGTGGTCAGACCTGTGGGTTCTCCTCCCGGCCCCCATCCTCTGAGCTGGATGGATCACACTGGGGAAGCGGGTTAGACCCTGAGGACCTCCCCTACTGTGAATGACCTGTGCTGGGCTCTGCTCCCTGCACCCCACACCCCGCTCCCTCATTCATCCCAAGCACAAAGGTGGGGGGGCTACTGTGTCCTTCCCCCTGAGGGTTACAGCAGGGCGACAGAACAGACTGCATCCCTGCAGCCTAGTGACAGATCTGTCACAGTGGTGCGGTTCCACAAAGGAAGCAAGTGGGGTGTGTGAGAGAAAGTGGGATGAGGTCACCAGGTGGGGCTGCTTGGACAAGGGGAGCAGAGACCCATGGAACCAGGAGCTGCCTAGCATGGAGCCGGCAGAACTGAATCCTGAGCAGAGGAGTAGGCTGCAGGCCTGGAGGTGGGCCCCAGCATGGGTCAGGGAGAGAGAGGGCAGGCCAGACGGCTAGAGCTCAGGGAAGGGGGCCAGGGTCGCAGAAGGGCTGCTGAGTGGCCAGGGCCGGATCCCATGGGACTTGGGGGCTAAGCATCGATTGGCTTGTTCTAGTCATTGCAAAGCCAGGACTGGGGTTCCAGGCAGTGGTGGCAGGATTTGGTCTGTCTTGTAATGGGTCCCTTGGCTGCTGCAGCCACAGGTGACTGCCAGCCTTCCCCTCGCTGTCCCCACTGCAATCGGCTCCACCCGCAAGTGTCCAGGTGGGTCCCACTCATCTCTCACACCTGTTGGGTCAACATCCTGAAAGGCCATTTCTAACCACCTCGGTTAAACCTGAAGCACCTCATTGCATGACAATAAAGAGGTCAATTCTCCAAGGAGATGTAACCGTCCTTAACATACATGCACCTAAAACAGAGGGTCAAACTGTGTGAGGCGAAAGTGGATAGCATGGCAAGAAGGAAGAGATCAACCCTACAGTGAGAGTTGGGGGCTGCAGCACCCTCTTTCAGGAACAGGCAGATCCAGCAGCTGAGCTCAATGGCCACCAGCTGGGTCTAATCCGCCTGTGTACACCACTTCCTCTGACAACGGTGGAACAAACGTTCTTCTCAAGGTGGCACGGAGCTCCCACTACAATAAACCACTCTGGGCCATGAAACACACCTTGACACATTTTTAAATGTTTTATTTATTTATTTGAGAGGGAGAAGAGGACTCCTCACTGAATAGGGAGCCCGATGTGGGACTTGATCCCAGGACCCTGGGATCATGACTTGAGCCAAAGGCAGATGCTTAACTGACTGAGCCACCCAGGTGTTCCTAGGTGAAAGAGTCTTAAGCAGACTCTGCAATGAGCAGGGAGCCCACACCTTAACAAATTTTTAAAAATAAAGATAAAATAATGTCTGCTTTTAGGAAATGATGAAATTAAAATTAGAAATCAAGAACATGGAGACAGCTGGGAAATTCCAAAAGCACTCAGGGAGTTAAACAACATACTTCTAAATGACACGTGTGTCAAGAAGACATCTCAAGAGAAAGTTAAAAATATTTTCAATTAAATGAAAATGAAAATAGAACTTATGAAAATGTGTGGGATGCAGTAAAGGCAGTGCTTGGAGGGAAATTTATAGCATTGGTTGCATATATGAGAAAAGAAGAAAGATTTAAAATCAAGCGTCAAAGCTTCCACCTTAGGGAATTATAAAGAGAAGAGCAAATTAAATGCAAAGTAAACAGAAGGAAAGAGGCAGAAGAAAGAAAGGAAGGAAGGAAGGAAGAGGAAGAAAGAAGATATCACTGAAATTGGAAACAGGAACTCCACAGAGAAAGCAAGAAAAAACAAAGCTGATTCTTTGAGAAGATCAGTAAAATTGATAAACCTCCAGCCAGACTAATAAAGAAAAAGATGACAGAAGTTACAAATATCAGAAATGAAAGAGGGGATATTCCTGTAGTTCTCACAAATTTTAAAAGGATAATGAGGGGACACTGTGAAAACTTCTGTGTGCAAATATTGGATAATCTTGATAAAAGGGAACCAATTCCTTGAAAGACACATGCCCAGGCTCACACAAGAAGAAACAGATGATTTGAATAGGACTATATTGATCAGAGAATGGAATTAATACTTAACCTTCCAAAGCAGAAAGCACCCAGCCCAGAGGGGTTTACTGGTGAATTCCACCAAACATTTAAGGAAGAAATTATGCCAATTCTCTTCAATCTCTGTCAGAGGACAGAAGCAGAGGGACACTTTGTCTCAGCCTAGGAGGCCAGCATTAGACTGAAACCGAAACCAGGCAGAGACACTACCAGAAACTACAGCTGTAGCCCAGCATCTCCCACAGACACAGACATAAAAATCCCCAACAACATGTTAGCAAATCAAGCCCGACCTCCTATAAAAGGACTCACACACTCATACATCACAACCCAGTGGGACTTATCTGAGGTGTGCAAGGCTGGCTTGACATTGGACTCTGGGTGATGAGGATGTGTCCATGCAGGTGCATTAATTGTAACAGATGTCCCACTCTGGGGGGGGGGTCCCTGTGTGTGTGTGTGCGTGTGTGTGCGCGTGTTCAGGGAATATTTGGGAAATGTCTCTGTTGTCCATTTGATTTTGCTGTGAACCTAAAACTGCTCTAAAACTTTGTCCTTTTAAGGAAGGAAAAACGTCCTACAGCACACCTTCTCCCTGAAGCCCTTCCCTTCCTTCCCTACTCACCGTGATGCCGACCACCTCTCCACCCCACCTGCGTGTTCATCCCCCCTCTCCCCGACTCCCTTGTTTGCACCCGTTTCTGCCATTGCAGTGTAGGGAGACCTGATCTGTTCGCTCACATTGGTGTCGCCCGTGCCTAGGACGGGGGTTGGCATATGGGAGGTGCCCCAGTGCTCCACATGCACCAAACAGAGGGATGAGTGGATGAAGAGATGGGTTGTGTGCTCCACAACCACACACAGGGTAGGTGCTGTGAACCCTTGTTGCATGAACATAGTCTGGTGTGCGAGCTCACCCTCTGGGGCAGGCCTTCGGGTTAGGTGAGCTCATTCCGTGAAAGGCTCACATCATGACGTGAGGCTGGGGGGCAGCACCTGCCCCAGCCAGCGGTGCAGTCAGTCCTGGGGTCCAGGTGGACGTTGGGTGCCCAGAGTCCAAGCAGGGATCAAGTGGGGAGAGTCAGTCACCTTGACAGCATCCTTCTTCTCTCAGCACGTGTGTATACTCTGCTGTTATATGTGCAGCGGGGGTGGGGTGCCGAGCGGGTGGGGTTCTAAAGCTGAGGGCCAAGCAGGGGGAAGGGGCTCCTCTGAGGTCAAAGACTTTGGCATGTCCCACCATCCTGCACCCCCACCTGCTTGGCCCTGCCTCGTCCAGCAGCCCCCCCAGCTGTCCCCACCAGGACACAGTCCTGTCCTGCGCTGAAACAAGTGCTGACTGAATCGGGGGTGCATATGGACACCCCGACCCTGACCCGGTCACCCTCAGCCCCGGGCTCCCAGTCCGGGCCCCATATCAGTCTCTCTCATCTCTTTCTGGCTGATATGACCTGGAACTGGATGTAGGGCCTGTGTCCTTCTTCTGGGATGACTCACTCTGAGCTTTTGTCTTTGTCCCCGACCCCTGGCCCCGCTGGGATGCAGGTACCAGGAAGGGCTGTGCTCGGCCATGACGAGGCCCCGAGCTCCCAGCCAGCCCCGCCCCCGGCTGATCTGCAGCGGGTAGAGGCAGGCATGACTACTCTCCTGCCACAACGGGCCCATAACCAAAAACCAGGCCCCCGTCTTCCTACCCGTGATGTCTCCTGATGAGCATGCCGGCCCCCTGGGATGGGCCAAGCAGGACCCGGGCCCAGAGACGAGCTGATCCAGGGGTCACTGGGCACCCTCAGACTCTTCCAGGTTGTGGGACACGGACTCTAGCCTGCACCCTGCTCCCTGAGCCCCCCAGTGTAGACTACACACACAGTGTCAGCTTTCCAGCGGCTCCCTGAAGCCTGGCGCAGACACCCTTCTGAGAGGTGTGGAACCGGGGAGACCTCCGCCGCCCCACGTGAGCTCTCAGCCCTTCCTTGGAGACCAGCCCAGCCTGAGGGCTTCGGCCCGATGGTGACCCTTTTCCAGTTTCCCGGACACCCGCCCGCCCCCAAACCGTGGTGTCTGCCTTGCGACGCCCGGTGGGCTTGCGGGCCTCAGCAGGCCAGGGAGTGGCTCAGCTGGGCTACGCACACTCACAGAGGAAGCCAAGAGCTTCGGAGAGCCTCTTACGAGAAACTGCGGCTTTTCCTTTTGCCCGGATGCCCGAAGCTGTGCAATCAAACGTTTCTCAAGAACTCGAAGGAGCATAAGCCAGGATGCCTGTCTGCGGGTGGGAGGGGTGAGGCACGTGCTGCTGAGCGAGGGGACTTCGTCCCGGCCTCTCAGGACTGACCTTGAGCAAGGGAGCCAGTCTCTCCAGGGTGGGGTCCACACCGGGCTCATCTGTCTGTGACTTGCCAGTAGGGCTCTTTGCCGGCTTACCTCCCGTGGCCTCTTCTGTGTTGCTCTTTGCACACAGGGGCCCCTCCCAGTTCTCGGGGGACGACCAGGAGCCCCAGGCAACCGAGGCAGCTGTGGTTCACACTCTCGGTTCCCTCCTGCAGGTGTGTTTCCCACGCCCTCCGGTCCTGGCCATGGGCATGGCGGCGCCTGGCGCAGAGCGTGGCCCGGGAGAAGTCAGGCTCCAGGCCAGGAGCATCTGTGCTCCAAGCCCCATTCTGCCATCTCCACGCCAGGGACCGAGCAGCTGGGACCCTGCTCCTCCACGGTCTCTAGTGCTGAAAGCTGGGAAGACGCGAGTTCCACGTGGAACGGACCCTGCGTGTCCGACGCTCCCCGAGCAGCCTTAGCAGCAAGAGCCATCGTTGCTACCATTGTTATTGCTCGTTGGACACTTTCTGGCTGATTTTTATTCCAAAAAAAGGAGAGGGGAGCTGCTAACTATTTTTATATTAAAAAGAGAACAGAAAGCTCAATATATAGACACAGCAGCGTTCCACAGACTTTGGTGCGTACGTGTGCTGACTAGAGACAATAGACACATTTTCTAGCCTTTAAAAGGAATTGTGTGCCTTAATTAGGAAAAAAAGAAAGTTTTCTGCAAGCATATTAATTATCTCGCCTGTCACATGAGGTATTTGCTTCAGATGACAGGCCATAATTAGCGCACAGAACAGTGAGGTTCCCAAGGAGAAGACGCATGTCGGGGGGGCCCGGGCTGATGCGGCCTCTGGCAGGGCCCCAGGTGCGGGGGGGCGGGCCTGGGCAGGGGTCCCTCTGGGTTCAGGCGTGGGAAGGAAAAGCCATTTGTCACTGCCTCCCTGAGGGCCCCTGAGATGCTGTGCCTGTCCATCGTCCTTCCCTGGGAGGAGAGTAATCCTCTCCCACAGCCCAGCTACTGAGACAACAGCTCCATTCCCAAAGCAACCGACAACTAGATGGGTGAGCTTGCAAGGTCACCTCTGGTGCCCCAGTCTTTCCCTCCAGGCTGCACGGGGCTGACATGAGGTCACACAGTAGGAACGTGGCAGAGGCAAGCTGTCTTCCCTGATGGTTGCTGTCCATTGGAATTACCTGCTCCACTAATGCACACACACTCAAAGGGTCATGAGTCCCGTGCTGGGTGCCGTCCCCGAGTGAGGCAGCCAGGCAGAGCCATGAGCCCAGCTGGTTCTGCCCTGGCCAGGATCTCTCCACGGGGACTCACACCAGCACCGCTGAAGGGGCGCAGGGACACTCTGGTCCACAGACCGCCCTTCACTTCCCTCCCGGGCGCTCATATCCCACACACTCTCCCAGATAGGGCTATCTGTCCGTGCCCTATGGAGGAATTAGCTACGGCACTGACATGTGGCCAAGGGACACCGGCGGAAGGGGAGCCCACCCCTCCCACACCTACCCCTGCCATGCCCCATTTGCAGACGGGATGCAGAGGGAAGCCTGGGGTCCTCTGGGGGACACGTGAGCCTGCAGGACTGTCTGCAGGACTGCGTGGAGGAGAGCAGCCCCAGCTGCAGCCATGGTGGGGCTGTGACCTGCTTCTGCGCAGGGCCATGGGGATCTGGGACTTGTTTGTTACAGCCGTCTGCACGTTCTGACTAATACAGCCAACACGCCCGAGACCCGGCCAAGGCAGCCCAGCTGCGGAGGCAGGGCCGTCCTCCAGGAGAGGCTGGGCCTCCTTGGCAGCCGTGCACACAGCTCCCTTCAGGAGCTGGTGTGACCCTCTGGGACCCCGGCCTGGCGCACACGCTTGGCACTGAGCACGGTGGCCTCTCAGAAGTTGGGGGGGTGGGGGAGCCCGGGTGAGATGACCGCCATGCAGAGCTTCCTTCATTCCCACCATGGGGCTCGTTGCAAGCACCTGAGAGCACCTGCGTGAGGTGCCCTCCCCACCTGCGTTACCCCGAAGGCTGTTGCTTGATCTGATGGGCACGAGTGGCACGTTTCAGTGCTCGTGGGCACCTGCATTAGACAGGTGTTAAATACACCGTCAAGTTCAAGTGTTATTATCGTACTCGGGGCCTTCATCTCATCGTGGCTCACCCGAACAGATTTTGATGCTTGAGAATATTTCTTTCAAGGTTAATTAAAAGACAGGCATGCTGATTCGCCGGAGGGAGGTCTCCACGCGCCCAGGCCACCCTGAGTGTCAATCTTCATTATCGGCAAAGCTCATCGCCAGCACTCCGTCCCCACAGGTCCTCCTGCTCAGACGCGTTCCAGCAAAGCTGCTCCGTGCTATGAGGCCTTCTGACAAGACACGGTTCCAACAAACTTTATACAATTCATACTGTAGGAGAATCGCTGCTTCAGAAAACATGTTTTAAATATTAACGTCCCGAAGAATGTGTTCGGAATGGACTGAAACACACAAAATAATTATCTCCTCAAGGCAATATTAGCAGAAGACGGGCTCAGAGTTGGGCCGTAGAGAAAACGCCAGCGTCTTCCTGGCTGCGTTACCCCGGAGGCTGAAGTCTGCTCCAGCAAAGGCACGCGTCTCTCCAGGTCAGAACTTTCTTCTGAATCACGGAATATTGGTTCGACAATCTTGACTAATAGGTTACTAACCAATTAAACCCAGACCGAAGCAAAGAGCTGCTGGAGTTTAATTTTTCTTGGTAGGAATTCAATGCAGGGCGGCCATTGGAGAAAAAGTCGATTATCTGCCGGCATCACGGCAGCCACAGCCTGTCAATGAACTAATTCACCCGGTAAAACATTTAATGACCATCTACTTAGGCCAGCTCCTTGTACCAAGATCAATCAGACCCAAACCCACACTCTGCGTCTGGAGTCAGGCCACAGGGGCTAAGATATCGGCACGCCACTAGAGCCTTCAGAAGGATGCCTCCTTTTTTTTTGGACACCATCTCTAGTCCCCGAACAGGGATGCAGGAATGTGAGCAAACGTGTGTCACTGGGGTCCGCAAGGACGGGGGCATCTGCGCCTGGTTCCCTGCTGGCCCCCACCCCGGGGCACGCCCCGTGCACCGTGCACCGCACCTGTCACCCCGACCCTGCCGTGTTGTGCTGACATTCCCTGGGAACGTACCCCGGAGCTTTCAGCGCAATAGGAAATTCCTCCAAGGGGCCCAGGAGGGCAGGAGGACGGGGGTTGCTACAACCAAGAAGTGAGGCAGTTCATGGATATCTCCTGCCCCGGAGGAGGGAGGGGGAGAGAAGGAGAGAGGATTCGAGGAAGTAGTGGGAGGGGAGGATGAGGAGGGGGAGGAGGGGAGGGTGGTGAGTAAGTAATGGGAGGGGGAGAAGAGGAAGGAGAGGAGGAGGAGGACAGAGGGAGGAGAGGGAGGAAGTAGTGGGGGAGGGGGATAGGGAGGAGGGACCAGGGAGGAGGATGGGGGAGGGCAGGAGGAGGGGCGGGTGGGGAGGAGGTTGTGGGAAGGGGAGGACTGGCGGGGGGAGGGGGACAGGACAGCGGCACGAGTGCCCTCAATGGTGGGAGGCATTTGCCCGACAGCTGTGCTTCGGGGTCAGCTGCCCGGGGGCTGAGGGCCCTCCAGGCGCAGGCGGTGGGGTGGGGTTCTGGAGTCTGCGGCCATGCAGCGGGGCTCTGTGCTCCCTTCTTTGGGGCCTGTGTGGGTCAGGATGGATGTGGTCGTGCCGCGGTAACAAGCACTCTGCTCTCCAGATTTCTCGCTCGGTGGAGTCCTGCAGGTGAGGTTCCGCATGCTGGCAGTTTCCTCCCAGGTGGTGGCTCCGGGATCCAGAGGCTTCCTTGGGGGATCCTTGTTCTTCGGGGCCACTGCCTCTCCCCCCAGGAGACATCACTGTCTTCACAGCTCACGGATCACATATGGTCACTGGGTTCTAACCCACCTAAAGGGCGTCTGGGCAGTGTCTACAGGAACCCCAGTGGGTGACAGAACCGGGTCCGTCGCCCAAGTGCTCCCAGCAATATCCCAGTTCTCCCAGGGGCCCTTCTCAGACCCTCCCTTCGCAAACCCTGCCCCTTCCATCTCAAGCATCTCCCTCCACCCGGACGCTCCCCGGAGGCTCAGCCTGAGCAGAGGCCGTCCCCCAGCCTCGCCTCCGGCACACGCTTCCCCCAGTCTCCCAGGGAGGACCTGGCCTCTCGCCCCTTCTCCCGGCTGCCGTGACAGCTCACTCCCTGTTGAGCGGCCTGGATTTAGGGGGATTTACGTGTGTGGCTGTCCCAGGAAGGCTGAGCGCTCCCCGCGGGCTGGGATCACGCCTGGTCCTCGCCGTCCGTTCGGTGCTGAGTGTTGATAGGCCTGACTCCTCTCGGGTGGTCTCCATATGCCCGTCATCCCACAGCCTGGCTTCTCCACAGCGCTGTCAAGGCCTTCTCCCTGAACGAGCAGGCTCCGACCTACTTCTCACGTAGCACTATGGCTAAGCAGGGCTCCAGGGGCCGTGGAAAGTCAGAGGACAATTTTGTCCTTACCCCTAATTAGAAGGAACACAGTGGATTGAATTATGTGCCCCCAGAAGATTGTCTGAGTCCTGGCACGGGGTCTTCATCCCAGACGTCACGTGGTTTGTACGAAACCCAGTTTGTGCGACGTCATTACGGGAGCCCCGGGGAACGCGCACAAGGAGCACACGGACTTTCCAAAGAGAAAATCCCGCCTGGCACGGCGTGCGTTTCCACTGTCCATCACCGGCTGTGACTTGTCCGGCTTCTGTGATGTCAGTCCCAGGAAGTATCGGTGCTGGGGTCCCACGTCTGCGCCGATCCTGTCTGGAGACGGGGCCCTTGCAGAGGTCATTAAGGTAGACGTGGTCCTGGGGTGGCCTGATCCGGTCTGGCCGGTGTCCTGGTAAGAAGAGATTGGGACACACGAAGGCATGGAAGGCTGACCATGTGGGGACGTGGGGGGCGGACCACCGTCTGCAAGCAAGCCCGAGAGAGGGGCCTCCGGAGAATCGGCCCCACCCACAGCTGGATCCCCGATTCTGGCCTCCCGGATGTGAGGCCATTAATCTGTCTCGTTTCAGCCGCCGAGACCTGGGTCCCTGCCACGCTGGTCCCAGGGTGCTGACCCCGGTGGGGCACCCCACCTTCCCCCTGGCACTTGCCCTTCCTGAGAAGAAGAGTCCTTGCCTGGTTTGTGAGCCTGAGACCTCTGCTGCCGCTTGGCTCTGCATCACGAGGACAGGCGGTAGGACGTGACCATTTTCCTTCGGTCATGTGGCTGGTAGTCCCTGTCCCAGGGCCGCCTGCGGGAGGAGCCACCAAGGCCATGGAGTTTCTGGGTGGGAAGGGCGCCCTCCCCACAGCAACACATGGGCACCAACTTGCCCCACGTGCAGCCCTCACAGTGGCCCGTGACTACTTGCCGGGACAGGTCTGCTGGGGCCGGGCTGCAGGCAGGGTCCCCAGGCGCCCCAGACAACCGGAGGAGAGGAGTGCGGTTGATTCATCCCAGATACTCTGCTGGCATTTCATCTCAGCGGATGCTGGACGACAATCTCATTATGTGTTTGTGTCTTCAGCACGATAGCAAGGAATGGAATCAAGCCATAAAATCAATTATTGCTGCAGAAATTGTCATACGAGACAAAACATCATCAGGAGACAAAAGCAGTTATGATTACGGCTTAATCTGTGCTGTGCTGGTTGTGGAGCGAGGCCCAGGGTCTGCTAAGCTCACCTGCCCTTCCTGCGGCGCATCCCGGGCCTGGGCACGAGGTGGGAAGCAAGGGCTGCTCTCAGAGACACCTGTCTCTCTCCCTCGGCCTCTTCTCTCTGTCTCTCTGTGTCTCTGTCTCTGTCTCTCCACCTCCCCCTCTTCCTCCGTCCGTCCCTCCATCTGCTCAGAGCACGTGTGACACAGTGGGTAGTTGGGCCAATGTGGGGGGTGGGTGTCCCCGCCGTGCACACCCCCTGGGTCTTGGGGTTTGCAGGGACCGAGCCCACATCACAACGTGATCGTGTATTCTCTGAGGCGACCCGCAGCCCAGCAAAGAGAAACACGGACTCGGACATCAGGAGGCTGCAGCTTGTCTTCTCTCCGCCTCTCACGGCCATGGGGCTTGTCACAGCCTCAGTTTCCCCGTCTACCAAATGTGGGGTTGTGGGAGCAGGTTCCTCGGCTTGGCGGGACCTTGCAGGAGCCACGAGCAGTGTGTCCTCCATCCCGGCGCCCCCGAGGCCCGAGGAATCACCATGGGACCTGGAGTGCCACAACACGGTCACACGCAGCCACATGGGGAGGTTCTCTCTGGGACAAGGCAAGTGGCCGCGGGCTTGGGCTTCCTCCCCCGGCTTCTGAGAGTGTGTGGTCACGTCCTGGGGCCGCCTGGATACACAAGTCACTCCTGAGGGACCCGTCTCTGGGCCCAGATTGTCAGCAGTCACAATTCTTTACTCTTTCACTCCCCAAATTCCACAATTCTAATTATTAAAAACCAGGTCATGGGTGGCCACGGTTTCAAGGACCCACACCGGTGCTGTGGGGCTGGACACGCATGGGGGACCCCCGGCATGGGTGTGAAAAGCCTGGCAGCAGCAGAGGGAAGCTGACCCCTGCAGGTCCGCCGGGAGACTGGGGCTGGAACCCATACGTCGTGTCTCTTCTTCTCACGGGCCACTTCTGTGCCCGAGCCCAGATGTGGCGAGTGGAGGCCCTGGCCCACTGGCCCAGTCTGGTTGCTGGCATTGGGGTTTGTACCATTGTGCGGGAATGCGAGCAGGATGGACTTGAGCACGAGACATCCGGGGCCTCCTGCTCCGCCCTCCCCCGACAGCCAGGCCAGGGCCAGGGGCCAGGGACCGTCAGACCGGCCTGCCCACTTCTTCAGCCCCGTCCCCTCCTCCCTGCCCTGTCCCCTCCTGCCAGAGGTGCAGCCACCTCTCCACAGCTGAGACAGAGCTCTCCTGTCCCCGCAGAGGCTTGCACAGCTGCGGGGGACAATTCCAGAGTCCGTGCAAATGCAGGAGGGGTCTCGGCTGTCCTCTGCGTCAGCGGGGACGCCCCAGCGCAGAGCCCGTAGGGACCTCATCACCCGACACAGGCCGTCTGCAGCTTCCAGGCAGCGCAGAACCAGAAAGGCGTATTTTCCTGGGGACAGAGCCCAGCCTTAGCCCCTCACCTTCGCAGAGACTGGGGGCACCTCTGCAGACGGCGTCTGCTGCCCCTGCCGCTCACTCAGTGAGAGCCTGCCGGGGGCCAGACCGGCCACGGACGCATGGAAGAGAGCCCCCACTGGACGCTCGGTGAGGGGAAGTCTGCGCTGGGCTAGCCCGATCAGGGCCCGGGGGACCGGGACGTACAATGGGTCACCTGCTGCTGTCCGCCAGGCTGACACGGAGCGGGAACATCAAATGCGCACACGAGCCCATGCATGGCCTGCGGAGGGTGTGGGGCGTCCGGGCCACAAGAAGCCTGGCCGACGGGCATGGAGGGGCATGAGGGTGGGGAGCAGTGGGGCCCTGAGGACGGCCTGTAGGCTGAAAGTAAAAAGCACCCGGGACGGCACTCTTTATTTGTCAACTCAGTCATGCATGTAAACGTTTCTTGAGTGCCTACTGTCTACCAGGGGCTGCATGCAGCCATTGGAGGATGGGTGACCCTGCTCTGAGGATGGAGAGCACACGTGATTAGCCCGCAGCCCTCGTCACAGTGAGATAGGCTTGCACGATGTCGGGGGACGAGAGGGGGTGGAGATCAACCCCAGGAGGGCGTACAGCATGGGAGCGGGGTCTGGGCTGTGGACCGAGGGGCACGGTCCCGATTCCAGCTCTGCCTCCCAGGAGCTGTGGATTCCGCATGACCCGCACCCTTGGCCTCTGCTTCCTCGCCTGCTCTGGGGGCGGCCCGAGCCTCAGCTGCTGCCCTGGGGTTCCTGCGTCAGCTGCTGGGAAGCGTGAGCCGCCGACTCTCCTGAGCAGATGTGCACATGGTCCTCCGGACGTGTGTGCGCACCCGTAGGTTTACAGTAAAGGTCATTACTGAGAAACGATCCGTTACATGGGTTCGGAGAAGGAAATGCCCACATCACTGACAAGTGAGTGTAGTTCCAGCGTGAATGTCGTCTGTTGGCGTGCGAGACTTCCTCACTGGAGCAGGCTCCAGCTCCCAGGCGCAGGGAGGTTTTCTCACTTTAGAATTCTAGGCACAGTGCGCGAGCTGCAGACAGGGCCTCGTTTCAGGGCTGCTGTGCGTTACTAACACTTTCCGCAGGATGCTGTGAAATCCAGACCCTCGCACACGAGCCCACGGAGCTCTGCGTGGCAGTGTGGGCTGACTCCCGGGGTGTACGCACTCCCGTGACGATGGCCGGTGTCACCCAGCCGCGGGCACCCTGGAGGCGGACAGGAGGGAGGCCCCGCGGCACCAGTGACCGCCTTCCACGGTGGGGCCGCAGCGATCTCAAGACGGCGGGGGAGCCAGGTGTGGAAGCAGCGACTGCTGGGTTCTGAGCATCGACTACCCTTGCTCTCAACGTAAGCTGTTTGAGCTTATGTGAGGGATTGTGAGTCTGTGTCAGGCCATTTCTAATGCTGGCTCTGTGGCGGCGAATTTCCCAGAAGTCCCCCCAGGTGCTCGGGCAGCGGGCCTGCTTGCCATGAGCGCGGCCGCGCAGCCCCAGCGCCAAGCCGGGCCCAGGGGTCCAGCGAGTGCTGGCGCATCACCCGCTCAGCGAGCACCGCATCCACAGCGTTTAAGAGCTGCTAGTGTCCTTAGTTTTTACAACCCGCCTGCAGCTGTTGGGGAATGTTCTCTCAAGCAAAGGGCATTTGAACTGAGTCCCGGGGGACAAGCAGGAGGGTCGCACACAAGGAATCCAGCGGCTCGGTAAAGGCCGCCGGCGAGAGAGATGGCCAGGGGACGCTGGCGAGGAGCACGCCTGGCCGTGGGCACAGCGACAGCGACAGGGGGACAGACGGACAGGGGATGAGGCCTTCCCTGAGGGAGAACCCGTTTGCTCCGCTGAGGGGTCTTCGCAGGACGAGGTGACGGAGCTCGGCCCGACCATCGCCTGCCCCTGGAGGCAGAGTCAGAAGCCCCCGGGCAGGTGAGACGGACGCTGTCCCGGCCGTGCGAGGGCCACACCTGGGGTGAGCGGCAGAGCTCCTGGGGAGGGGCGGGCGGCGCTGTGATCCCCGTGGGGGGCGTGGGAGGTGGCGAGTGACTTCTACCCCTCCTGAGGGTCGTCGCATGCCACGCGTTATAGTTTACTGCTTCACATGTCCGTCTCCTCCTCTGCGGACGAGGGTTCTGTCCATCCTCTCTTAGGTGTTCTCCTACTAGGTGTAACCCCTGGGCCGAACCTTGATGAGATGCGACCCAGGGACCAAAATGGGGTGGAGGAAGGCGCTGGCCCCGCAGCCGCGCAGGGCTGGCTGGTCAGGACGGGCTGGAGAAGCCGCCTGCACTCTGAGCCTCACGGACACGCCTGCAGCCACCAGTCCTCGAGGCCCAGGAGCAGCCTGAGTGGACCCCTGGGTCTGCGTGGCCCTTTCTGAGTCGCAGCTGACCACCAGAGGAAGGGAAGGGAAGAGGGCGGGCGTGGGTGTGCCGGCTTCATGTCTCTGCTCAGGGCGGCCAGAGGCAGTGGCTTGGCCCTCTGGGAGGGTTTCAGGGGAAGGAGGGAGGGCAGGCTGCCAGGGAGTTGGCCCGCGGTCAAGGTGATCCTGAGACCTGTTCAACGTAGGCCAAGGAGGGACACAGTGCAGAGAGGCTCAGAAGCTCCGTCCCTTGCAGACCCAGGGCCACAGGGCAGGAGGGGAGCTCTGGTCCCCTGGAGACTGTGCCGGGCTCTCCCCAGCCTCCCAGAGCCGCTCAGCCAAGTGCAGCACCAAAACTGCTCTGGCAGGTGCTGCGCGGTTCCAGGGGCCCAGGGGACACAGTCGGTGACCTCTGATGCGACCTTCCCTAACACTTGGCTTCTGTCAGGTTTGGGTTTTTTGGCCTTGTGTAAAGTACACCACGTTCTTTCCCCGGAGCCCGTGGCTCTCTTCTTTTTTCTGTTTCTGTTCTTACAGCAGTGGACACAATCGGCTTCCTCCCTCCGGTCTCCCTCCTGCTCCCGGAGCAGCATGGACGCTCTGTTCGGGTCTCAGGACCTTCCTCCACCTTCCCTCTCCCTTGCTCCTGGGCCCGTGCCAGAGCATTCCTTCTTGCATGCTTCCTGCTCTCCCGCGAGATCCCTCCCCACCCAGACCCCACAGTGCGGACCCCAGCCGATCCGAGTGACCGACACACAGGGGACTGGCCTGTGCTGGGGCACGGACCCTCTTGCGCTTTATGCCCAGAGTTCACTCGGCCGTGGCTGCGATCTTTTCTGCTGCAAAACAAATGTACATACAGAGGTTGGGGGAAAGTGGATTCCAGGCATTGGGGATCAACGGTGTTTTATAGAGCTCCTGTGCCCTAAACGCCTCCTTTGGGACTTAGATCCCTCTCCCTGCATCCTGCACACCTTCTGTTCTTCTAGCGGGAGTCGTTCCAAGGAAGGACCTGAGGCTTATTTCCTGGAAGAGAGTAAACCCAGAGGGGCCGTGGTGTGCGTATCTGGAAGGCAGGTGGGACTGTGTTGCTCGAGAGGACAGCGTAGCCTCAAATGTCCCCGGGGGTATTCGTCAGGGAAGAGAGCCTCGGGGGAGCCCAGCCTGGTCGGGCCAGCCCTCAGAAATGGCAGGCAGGGTACGCTGTGCCCACACAGGGAGGAGAGCACCCGGCTGTCACACCCTCTGCAGCCTGCCACCACGCGCACCCGTGGGTTTAGGTTCCCGGTGTTTCTCCCCGCAGAAATAGGCTCTCTTTCGTTGTACACCTTCTGCTGGGCTCAGAGTGAAGAGTCTCAGGGCACAGAGGAGCGTGCAGTATTGGCTCTGAGGCGAGAAGCAGGCAACGGCTCAGCTGCACGGCATAATTAGCTGGGAGGGGACGACTCAGTCCCAACACCTTGAATCCCAGACAGCAAGGCGGAGGCACTCTTTGGGGCCGAAGAGGTCCTAGAAGAAAAATTAAGGGACACCAGTACTGAACCGCAGCGTTAGACTCACTCAGGAAACAATTAAGTGGTACCTAGAAGAAATTGGATATTAAGATCAAATGCATTCTCATGGCTAAATGGCCTTTCCTCGTTCTTGCTTCAATACTATATTTGTGTATTTTCGGGTCTTGCACGCTCTGGGGCGCTCAGAGTGGGGACAGTGCAGAGTGACTGTAGACAGTTAAGGGCTGGTGGTGTTTCTCAGAGTTCACAGTGTCAGTGGGAGCTGATGGGCTGTGGTGTGTGACCTGGGCTCTGTCGAGTGTTGAGCCCTATGCAGTGGCCGTGAAGGTCAGCAACAGGGCAGGAGACCAGGAGAGGTTACTCCAAGGCACTAAGGACCACAGGAGCGGACCGGAACCTGGGGCAAGGCTGAAGGTTGGAGAGGCATCTTCTGAGGTGCAGAAATCTGGGGATGGGATTGGAGAGACAAGAGAAGCCCGGGAACCCCCAAAGCTGGTAGACTGCTGGAAAGTAGAAAAAGAGACGCGTGTGGCTTGGAAAGCCCATGTGTGGTCTGTAAATCACACAGAGATCTCTGGAACCCCCACCCCCCCTGCTCAGGCTGCAGGTGGTGCATCCCAGCATCCCAGATGTCCCAACCCAGCAGTGACCTGAACCGGGTTGAAGCTCCAGCAAAGCCCAGGCACAGCTCGATGCTGAGATGCATGGTTTATGCCGCACCGACCCCCATGACCTGGCCTGAGGAGGAACAGGCTTCCTCCTCGAGAAACATTACCTAAGGGTTATTTACTGTGGTCCCTGCCTTTCTTTTTCTCTTCTTACAGTCAATGTCTGGTATACAATAAAGATTATTTGATGCATGAGGAAGAAAGAAAATGAGACCCGTGGTCGTGAGAAGAAATGGCTGACGGGCTCCTGCAGAGGTGATACAGATGGTGGAGTTCTCAAGCAGGACACTTCAGTGCCTCTGACTGCGGCCCAGGACCCCGGCGAGCGGCAGGGACCCTCAGCATCTCATCAGACAGATCCGAATGGACATGCAGGAAACCGAATTTGGGTGATCTAAAGTGAAGATCGAGTAGGCGGGTTTAAGACCAGACCAGGCTCACTGGGCTTCCCCGGCCTGGCCCCGGGTCTGCGTCTTCTCCACCTGGGGATGCTCGCCTCGGCTCCCTGGATGGTGAGAACACGCCCCACACGTGGGGAAGGGACCTTCCCGAGCATGTCACATGGCCCAGCTGAGTGCTGTGGCCTGGGGACATCGACTCTTCCCCTCAAATGGGAAGAATTACGAAGACGTGTGGTAAGTGGCCACTTACCGAAATGCAGCTGCAGGGAGGGACGGGGGTCAGCTAGGGACCGGGAACGACACGGCCTGCGGCGGCCGGAAGCAGGCGGCCGTGAATGAAACGCAAGCGTTGTGAGGTCTTGTCCACGAGGCAGCAAAACTATAGCTTCCAGGCACTTCGTAACACAGTGGCAACACCTGTTACAATCTCCATTTTAGTCACCGAAATAAGAAGAGGGTGTATAACGAGCTAATGGCAAAGAAAACGGAATAATAAAACACACCAGCTTAGTACAAATAATTCAAGAGGAGAAAGAAAACGGGAAAATATGAGACCAATAGAAGGCTAATGGTAAGGATTATAGATTTAAACCAAATACGTAGCAATTACTATGTTGAATCATATGAAATTGTCGTTCGTCGGTGAAAATCATTGAATATTAGCAATTCATGACTCAGTTCAGAACATTCAATGAAAATTAACTGCAGCTCCCAAATACGAGGCACAGACTAGCAGGTAGATTTACAATAACAATAATAAAAACAACACAGCAACAAGAGCAGCACACGTTACACAAAAGGAGAGGAGGGGCAGGTGACAGTTATGTGACAGGAGGGAGGATCCCCACAAGTTCCGAGTGAAGCACTGCCGGACCTGAGCTGCGCTCCCGCACGGGGACAGCGGGCAGCAGGGGCCGGCGGACGAGGAGGGGCACTTCACGGCGGTCAGGGTCAGCTCGACAGGTCTCTAAAGCGAGTCCAAATGACATAGCCACCCACTCAACGGAGCCTCAACGCCCGTAAGCCCCGAAGTGATGGACCTCAAAGAAGACACCGAGGCATCCGCAGCCCAGGCCCCCGGCACGCCCCGAACGGGCATCGCGGCTCTCACACCCACGCTCAGAGCTCTTGCTCAGCAGACACGCTCGGGACTGGAAACCATGCGGATGCTGCGAATGATAGAACGTACACATGAGTTTTGGACTATTTGTGCAGTGGAATATGGAGCAAAAAAAGAACATAATCCTGGGGTGCCCGGGGGCTCCATCAGTTAAATGTCTGCCTTCGGCTCAGGTCGTGATCCCGGGGTCCTGGGATGGAGCCCTGCACTGGGCTCGCTGCTCGGAGAGGAGCCTGCTTCTCTTTCTCCTTCTGCCCTTGCCTCTGCCCCGCTCATGCTTGCTTGCTCACACGCTCTCTTGGGCTCTCTCTTTCTCTCTCAAATGAATGAATAGAATCTTAAAAAAAAAAAAGAAAAGAAAAAAGAATACTCCTAATCACAGTGTGGTGGATGGATCTTATGGCTATGGGGATGAGCAGACTCGCCTCGTTGACACAAACTCCGGTGGCTGATGTGGGGAGGGTCCCGAGAAAGGCTCTGGGGTGCCAGGAGTATCCTAGTGTTTTAAATCTGACTTTACGCATTTCCCTTTAGAAAAGAGCAGTGAATTATACACAAAAGATTTGCAAACTACTTCATTTATATTCTAATTCAATTAAAAAGCCAACAAAGAAGTTTCATATGAGGATTTTTTTTTAATCACTGTGTCAGACATCATGATCTGACTGCTTGGAAGAATACAGATGGTGCCAACTTACAGCGTCGTCCACGGAAGCCTACTTCTAGATTCAGCTTCACAAGGCTGCGCCTCTCGGACACTGAGTAAGAACCAGCTGGGAGACTTATAATCCCAAGGCGGACACCGAGTTCCGCTCTCCTAACTTAAAAGGAAGTGGTTGGTTAGATCTTGTAATCCAGTCTAAACAGTGCTCGGGAGCATCTGGAACTTTCCGTGGTGCCTCTCACCTGTCCTCTCCAGTGGTTCTCATCAGCTGAAGCGGGTTGTGGTTTGCTCCCCACTCTGCACCCCTCCTCTCAGGGGAGGGGGTCCCAGGCTGGCCCAGACTCCTTTGGGCTCAGTGGTGGCCAACATGGCTCCTCCCCCTTCTCGAATTCCCGGACGAGGAAGGTGCATGGAGCCGCAAACCCACAGCTGACAAGTAATGTGGGTTAGAACCCAAAGCTGACGAGTAATGTGGGTTAGAAACAAATGTTTCTTGCCTCAGCCCATTGATACTTTGAGATTGTTTGTTACTGCGGCACGACTCCCTTGAGCTGACTTTTAGTGACTTAACTCCAGCAGGAGAGATGGGGATGCAGGAGACGCTCAGCTCGCTTCCCGGGAAATGGCTCTGTGACCCACAGAACAGGCCTTCCATGCCCCCCCCAGGTTAAACTACACAAAGTAACTACACCAGGTGTCCACTTCTGGAACTCATCACTGGCAAGGGAAATGGTTCCTAAGATAACCGGATTAGGGAACGTGGCAGACAATCTTCAGACCAAAGGGAGCGCTCTTCCCGACAAATCCACAGTTTAACATGAAACGTTTTTCAAAAGATTATTTTGTTTGGATAAACAAACAATAAATAACACTAGCGTTATTGCAGGAGGCCAGGAGTTTGACTGATTTGGAAGTTACTCTAATCATGAGCCACTGAATAACGGGACGGCATCCCCAGCCATGGTTGCAGAAAGGAACCCAGATGTTACATTATCACATGAGGGATTTTAACTGTTCGTGAACATTTCCCAGTCTGCCTTGGGCTGGTTTTGAGGCATTTCCTCAGTCCTGTAATGAAAACATGCTTCATATCCTGTGGACTGTGAGACTCTCTTGAGATCCATCCAACCAAGTGGTCTCTACCTGTCCGCTCTGGGGTGTCACGGTCTGTGGTTACTGAAGAAGTGGGGAAGTTGAGTCTGCTGGAATGGGGCGCATCGCCTTTGTCCTTGACTGTGATTCTCCTAATTTGTTGATGAATGGCCCCATGATCCACCTCGTTCTCCAAAAGTGAAATCTGAGAGTCATCCTGCTCCTATCATGGCCAATCCTGTGTTAGCTTCCTTCGGTGGTGGAGACAAACCCATAATGCAGTTTGTTAACTTACCGTTCTGGAGGTCGGAAGTTTGCTGTGGGTTTCATTGGGTATAATCAAGGTGCAGGGAGGCATGTGCTTCTTTCTGGAGCCTCTAAAAGAGTGTCTATCCTTGTCCTTCCAAGCTTCTAGAGACCGTGTGCATTTGTGGGCTCAGGCCCCCTTTGGCCATCTTCAAAGCCAGCAGTGAAGGGTCCAGTCCTTCTGCTGACCACGCTTCCACAGACACACCACCATCTCCGACTCTCCTCTTCCGCCCGCACTTCCAACAGGGCCTTGGTGATTACTCGGGGCTTCTCTGGATAATCCAGGAAACCTCCCCGTGTAGAATCAGCCCAGTAACAACTAACTCCGTCTGCAATCTTAATCCCCCTTGACCTCGTAACCTAACATATTCCCGGTTTCTGGGGGGGTGAGGGCACGGGCATCTTTGAGGGGGGTGAGGCGGCGTTGTTCTGCCGATACACACCAAACACCACCTTGCAGATTTGTTTTCTTAA
>ML108472.1:35188-62238 GCA_003697995.1 Taxidea taxus jeffersonii
TGTTAAATATAGCAGGAGTTAGAGTTTTAAAAATCAGTTTTGCAGCCTCTGTGGAATTAACTGGCAACATCTGTCCATGGACAGATCCCGTAGCAGAAGGGCAGGTGGGGAAGCGTGTAAGACCCACCACCCAGAACCACTGGCGGTCTCAGCGTCTCTAACCCTGGGGTGACCACAAGGTGGGTCTCCTGATGGGATGCTCTGGGGATCACGCAGTTCTACTTGTGAAATACTCCAGCCAGAAACGTTATATCTGACAGTACGCAATCCTCTGCCTTCCGTTTATAAAAAGTAGGGAATAGAAGATCAACATCACGGCCCCCGCACGGAGCAGACTCGTGAGTCCTGTGTGGCTGACATTCTGCAGGACAAAGGCTCTGATTTCTGGAGAAGCGAACACCCAAAATGAAAGGGAGTGAAGGACTTCTGAGCAGTAAAGGGACTTTGGGTCTTAACCACTGGGCCAGTGCATTGGCCTCTTGGGGATTCTGGATGAAGCCGGTTGGCTGTACAACATCCATTAGCACTCAGTGATATTGACTGTGGACAGCGTGTTGGGTAAACATCCAAATCGGGGCGCCTGGGGGGCTCAGTGGGTTCAGCGTTTGCCTTCGGCTCAGGTCATGATCCCAGAGTCCTGGGATCGAGTCCCACATCGGGCTCCTTGCTCGGCAGGGAGCCTGCTTCTCCCTCTGCCTCTGCCTGCAACTCTGTCTGCCTGTGCTCGCTCTCTCTCTCTCTCTAACAAACAAATAAATAAAATCTTAAAAAAAAACCCAGTAGATCAAAAAAAGAAGAAAAGGGACAGATGAAGCACATGTGAAAAGTAAGGTCTCCCTACATGTAGACATGTTTGAAATTCTACACGAATGTAAAAAAAAATAGAGATCATTGATTTTATGCCTGAAGTGATCACATAGTGTACAACATAGTTTTCTCCCAACTCTGCAGCAAATATTTCCGCCGATCCAGGAGCAAGCCCGGCCCGGGAGGCTGGGGTCGTCCGCGAGGCTCTGAGCCCATCGCTGGGTCTGCTTCGGACCAGCACAACCAGCTGGGAGCTGCCGTACCTTATACCCTGGAAGTCAGGGCTGTGAGTCAAGTCTGTGAGTTGCTGCATTCTCTGTTTCTGGTCTTTTCAGAGAGTGGGCAGGCTCCCCTCCCCTCCACCCTGCACAATGCCCCGCAGGCCCCCCTCCACACAACAGGGATTCAGCACCCGCCCCTGCCACAAGCGAGGGGTGGACGGCCGAGTCTGTGCACTGTTGCGATACCGTAGCTTATGGGCGAGTGGATGAGGCTAATAGAAAAGACCAGGTTTTGCAGGGAAATTGCTTCATGTCCTTCTGCGTCGGGACACTTTTTCCACTGACATTGTGTCTCTAAATCCACATCTACCAGGCCAGGCTCCCGAGTGAATGACTTACCCGCTTCCCACGGCAGCCCCTGAGGTTCTCAAAGACCCAGAGACCGTTTGAAATCAAAGGGAAGATTATTTCCCCATTGACAGCTACACACACTGAAAACTAGGGAGGCAGAGGTAAAAAAGAAAAAAAAAGTCACTCGGGCTAGATCTGGTGTAGTTCAAGTTCATGAATCTCCACACTGATCTCCTAGTCGGTTTTCCGCATAAATAATAATAATAAAAAAAACCCAGAGCTCTGGTTTGCATTAGAATCTCATAATATGCTATAAATCCATGCCAGAGTCAGCATCCAATTTGAGAATTATTTCTCAATTTTATGTCTCCCGTCCTGCCTCTGCCTCCTCCTGCTTATTGAATTCTTCGCTTCCCTCTCCCAGCCGGGCTTGCCTCCCGCCCTCCAGCTCCTGTCTACCTCGTCCCCAGAGTTCCCCTCCTGCCTCTCCTCTTCCTCCATAGTGGACTGATGGGGCGTCTGTGAGCTGGTGGAGTCAGGACAGGGCCCGCCTCGCTGAGTGCCCTCCCGCAGGTCTGGGTCCCATGTGGTAATGGAGCTTCTGTGCCTTCAAGCTGATTTAGAAGCACAGCTGGAGATGGAGGCATAGCTCTGCAGGGCCTCCAAAAAGCTGGGTGCTGGGGCGGGGCCTGGTCTGGACGCCGCAGCATCAGCCCCTCCTCCATCCCTGGCTCTGGCTCTGCTCCCCTGTGTTTTCCGCTCTCTGTCCCCAGGAGAGATGGCTCCAGGGTGGAGGAGAGGCTCACACACGAGCCAGGAGCTCGTGGCAAGGAGCCTGGGGGCTCGGCTCAGAGACCTGGTGTGGCTCCCTCCTGCCCGCCCAGCACATCTGTGGTTCTCACTGACTGCACTCTCTCTGTGGCCAGAACTTACTCCCACTCTGTGGGGGGACAGTGGGCTCTTGGGCTGCGATAGTGACCGGTGCCCACAGGATGGGTCCTCGCAAGAGGTGGCGGGACTGAGCACATTACGTAAGTAGACAAAGAAGCCGATGTTGATGTCCTCTGCTGTGCCTTGGGAAGGATAAAGTGAGGCAAGATCCCAGAGGGTGGCCCAGAGGGTGGGAAGGAGGGCCTGTGCTCAGTTGGGGCTTGAGTCCCCAGGACAAAATTCTCTGTGAAGGTGGCAGTGGTTTGGGACCCCATCAGGGTGCAGCCATAGGAGATGTGGGGAAAACAACCCACACAGAGAGAACACGAAATGGGCCTTGAGCTGGCCGACATCTGCAGGATCTGGGGCCAGAAGTGTGGCCAGTGTGGTGGGTGACTGATGGGAGAAAGGGAGGGTCACCACATTGTGGGGGGAATGCAGTCGCAGGAGGGTAAGGCCTGGGCCCCTGGGCCACTGAGGCTCTTACCCCTGGTGTGATGGGAAGACCCCAGACTGCTGTAAGGAGCATCAGGACTTGGGGTGCTCTATGCTTCCCTCGCTTGGACATGTGCAAAGAGAGAGGAAGCAGTGACCTGAGGGGAGCCTGCCCTGATGATGCAGGCAAATGTGGCCATGTGTAGAGGTGATGGGGACACACTAACAAGGCCACACCGACAGGGCACGCACGTGCAGAGATCCAAAGACCAGTCTCTGGTTTCTGGTTTGTACAACTGGGGGGTTGGTCTGTGGTTTCCCAAGATGGAGAAGGCTGCCTTTGGCAAGAATCCTGCCGGGTCAGTTTAGTCAAGAACTATCCTGGCATCTTTGGCATTTCCAGCTGCCCATGCTGCTCCTTGGCCATAAGTCTCCACTTTTCTTTGGGGTTTGAGGAATTGGACCCATCTGACACGGAGGTCTCTTTACCCCTGTTGCAATAGTTCTGAATAAAATCAGTCTTTATTGCTTTAACCACTGGCTCTGGTTTTCTCTACCAGGGAAAGTCAAAGGTGCACTTTCGGCATCCAATGAGGGCAGAGGAGAAAGCCAGAGGGGACACAGATGTGAGGGGGGCACCAGCACCATGGGCAGTCAGTACAACCCCCCGAAACAGCAGCAGGCATGACCAGGTTAGTACCCAAAGCCAGCGAGCATGTGGGAGCACGCGGAAACCCCAGCAGAATGAATAGGAACAATTTGGCTAATTATTAGGACAGAGCCTTGGTGTGGGCGTCATGTGCTGGGGTCCAAGCCCAATTCTCAGACTTGGACCCCACACCCCCAGGTTTGACCATCACCTGGCATTGCCTTGGATGGGGAACGGACATGATCCTGGACTGGAAACCTGCAAGGGACAAGGAGCCAGGGCCCCCGGGAAAGTGAGGCAGAGTCCCCCAGCTACCATGGGCCTAGAGTCAGGAGCACAGGTCAGGCCCACCCAGCCAGGGTCTCCTGTGTCTGCCCGGGGAGGTTGGCTGGAGCGGGAGATGGGCACGAGGGACTGAAGGCTGGGTTTCAGTCAGGAGGGAGAAGGAAAGACAGAAAACAGGAAAATAAGGGAGTACAGCAAGGCCAGAGCAAGAATAAATCAGAGTCTACGACCGAGAACAAAGGAACCCCACCCGAGGTCCTAGCGGAGCCGAGGAAGGTAAAGAAGACCTTGGAAGAGGTAGGGGATGTAGAAAGCCTCAGGGACATGTCCAAGCTTCCCTGCAGGATGCACAGAGCTGGGACAGGAAGGTGGAGAGTAAGCTCATGAGCAAGCGGAGGCCTGCACCAGCTTGCCTGACTGTACCCCCCGAGAACTCACGGCTGCCCCACCAGCCCCTCATTAGCTCCGTGAGCTCAGACCATTCTTCTTTGAGCCTCTGTGTTCCTCCATAAGCTTGTGAGCAGCCAGCCAGGAGTCCTTCAGCAGACTCGTCCTTTCACTCCTCGTCTGTTTGAGGATGGATAAACCCTCCAGCGTTTGGATCACACGGTCTATAGTCGTAACTGGGGAGAAAGACTCATTTCTGAAAAGACCCAGCGTGAGCGCCCTGCCGCCTACCAAGAGCCTTCCTGCTTACTTCCCTGGCAACTGTACCCTGAGGACCGTTCTGAGCCAGGAATATGTAGAGCTGTGACTTCATAATCTGAGATTGATGCCGCATTAAGTTCCAGCCGTACATGGTGATAAATAAGGAAGGAGTGTCCAGCGCTCCCGCCCGGCCCTGTGAGAAGAGACCGGGGACGGAGGCCTCAGAGGGAAGCTGCCTGCCGGTGTCCTGGGGGGTTAAATGGCCGGTGTCTGCAAAGGCCCTTGGAAGAGGGTCCTGACTGCAGCAGGGGTTCCCAGGGAGCTGCTAAGGGAGATGCCCTGCTGTCCACTGGCTCCCAGCAATGGGTTTAGAATGTCCATAATCCATCATGAAGTGGAATCCAGGGCTCTGAGTCTCCCAGCAGTGAGGTCCACGAGCACCTGTTTGCTGAGCTCCCCAATACCCCTGTTGGCTGTAGGTCAAGGACGCGCTATGAGTCAAGACTCACTCGATTGCAGCAGTAAATACTCACTTGACGTGGCTTAAGGAAGAACGTCAATTGGTTAGACATTTCCTGTAAGAAATAAACAGTAAACTCAGGAATAGGGTCCTGAGCGTGATTCCGGGTGCCTCAGGTCTGAAGCTAACGATTCCAACATCCTTACTGTGTATTCAGAAGGTTCTCCCTTTCTTCCGGGTCCTATTGCAACCATAATCTACAGAATTTAACATTTTCATAACCACTGTGTGGTCTGCTCAGAACACAATATATTTTTCTGTACTTGGTTTAGGTGATTTTCTTTTAAGAATAAAATGTTAATAGGAGAACCAACACATCCCATGTGCTCCTCCCTGATCCCAACCCCCGTCATCAGAGACACCCACTGTCCCGAACTTAGTGTCCTGAGACGTATTTACCAAAAAACCATAGATTTCACTCTTTCAAAGTATTCTAAGTTTGAAAGAATTATGTGCAATCTATACCATGCCGTATGTGCACGTTGAAATCCATACCTGTGGCCAATACTATGCTTCTGAGACTTAGATGTTTGCAAACATGTTCCGATACTTCCAGCGTTCCCTGATGATGGGCACACTTTGTGGGCTGTTTGCATCATCACCGACACGGAAGTCGTAAAGGTATCACGTTGAATTCTGAAAGCTTTGGGGCTGCGGTTTTCTGGTTCAGATCTTCAGTCAACCTGGAATTTACATCGGTGTGTGAGGTAGGGATCGATTGTATTTTTATTTCGTACAGAAAATCTATCGTCTCAGTACTGTTTATTGGTGATTCATCGCTCATCTGCCCATATGTGGCGCCAGCTCCATTTTATACCAACAGGTGTAGACTTATATTGGAGTTCCTTACGTGGTCCATTTCCAGATTTCCCTATCCCTGCATCAGGATGGTCTTATAACCACGATGGCTTTATAATAAATGCTGATGACCAGTAGATAATGAAGGTCATAGCCCAATGGAACAAAGTCTGTAATATATCAATATATCAAATGTGTTGAGGCAAGCTAATGGCAAATATACATGTCCCTTTCCAGCTGTCTACACCATAACTCAGCAGTGAGGACAAAACAAGGTATTACAACTTTTGTTTCAATCACCACATAGGATTTAGAAATCCACGAGACAGAGGACATCTGCTCCATGTACCTGTACTCCTGTTCTCTCTCTCTCCTTCTCCCCTCCTTCCTGGGGCAACATGATCTCGTCACTTATCACTTCCTGTCTGTTGATGACTTTCCTCTGCTCAATCTTTAAAAGCAGGTCTTTAGCGACAATTCCTTTCTATGCCTACATCTAAGAATGTCCTGGACATTCGTCTGGAGGACAGCTTTGCCAAGACCCAATCCATAAGAGACCACCCCTTCCTCTCCCCACTGACGTCCCTCTGGCCCCCATGGTTTCTGATGAGGCAGCTGCCATCACTCGGTTCTGTGCTCACCTGTAGCTGATGCGCCATTTCTCTCTGGCTGCTTTCAAGACTTTTTCCTCGTTATTGGTTTCCAGAAGTTTCACTGCGATGTGTCCAGACATGGATGTTCTGGGGATTATGTGACTTGGGCCTGGTTCCTCTTTCAGAATCTGTAGATTTATGTCTCTCACCACATCTGGGGACTTTTTCAGCAATTATTTCTGACCTCCTACCATCTCCCGGGACCTCTGCTTATGGATATTGGAGATTTGCTTATTGTTCACGGTCTCAGAGGCACTGCCCATGTTTTCCTGTCTTTGTTCTCTGTTGTTCAGAACAGAGAATTTCCTTTGTTCCATCCTCCGTTCATGGACTCTGAGTTCCCTCATCTCTGCTCCACTGTGGCATCTCACCAGCAAGTTTGTGAAGTTCTGTTACTGTGCTTTTCCATTCTGTGATTTCCACCTGATTCTTCCTTACAACATCTATTTCTCCCTTGAGATTTCTTTTTCTTTTTGTAATTTGCTTCAAAAAAACTTTAATTGATTATTGACACATCTTTAGGAAGGCTGCCTTAAAATCTGGTCGGATAATTCTAACATCAGATTCACCTTGGTGCCAACATTTATTAGTTATATCTCCTCATTGAAGTTGTGATTTTCATGGTTCTTGGTATGATGGGCAACTTTGATGGTACTACAGACATTTTGTCTGTTATGTGAGGAGACTCCAGGTCCTACTTAAATCTCTAATTTTAGCCCACAGAGCTATTCCAGAAGTGGGAATGCTGGTGTGGGGTCTTCCATGATCTGGGAGAGTCTGCCGTGGGGTTCAAAGTACCCCAATAACTCAGACATCTGTTCAAAATCACAAATGGCCATCCACGGTGTTAATTGTGGCATGGGCTGGGGGAGAGCACCGGCCATCACGGCACATGGATCCGTCAGGGGTCTGGACGGGGGTGGGAGGCACACTGCTCGCCACCCCCCAGAGAGCAGGGAGCTCCAGCAGGACTTGGGTTCAGCAAGCTGGCTCTGGTCCCCAGATCCCTCTGCTCCTTCCAATGAACCAGGATCAGGCAGACACTCACCACCCATAGGCAGAGCTGCTACTTTCGAAAGCTTGTGCACAAACCTTCCTATTTCAAACTCCAAATGCTCTTGGAAGGTGTGTAAGGCGACCATTGAGGCCCGCATGGCTAACACTTTGCTTGTGTTAACATACAGGTCCTGGCCTACTTTTGGGAGGCTGTTCCACTAGCAGTTTAATTTCCAAAGTCCTTGTGGTATAATTTTGGGCTGTTCAGTTTATCTGGTGCCTGTGATGCCCTCGTTGGTCCCTCCTGGGTCCTCCTGAGGGAGCAAAGGGGTTTCTGCAGACCGGGCCCCTTGTGCCTCTTGATGGGGGGAGGGGAGTCTCAGGAGTCCCTGGCCAGGAAATCATTGGTGTGGGCGCCTCCCCCAGCTCCTCACTGTCTCAGGGATGAAGAGGGTCCCCAGGTTGCACCATTTGTTTTCGTTGGGGGGGTGTCCTTCTTGCCTTTACCCCCAGCCATTCCTGCATCTCTAGTTCAGAAGGGGCAGTCTCAGGACTTGTGGGGAGGGACAATGTCTCCCCTGGACACTTATTTTTGGCAAAGGTCCCACTGGATCCCCCTTGGTGGTGGTTCTGGGTTGTTGGGGGCATTGATGTCCAATCCCGGGCCACTTCTGCCTTTGTTTCTGTTCAGCTGGGGTGCAGGGAGCATCAGGGTCTCCTTTTCAGGTGGGTGGGAAGACCCGGGCCACCTGCTGCCATGCTGTCCCTCTGTTTCCGGCTTCCTAACCAGTCTTTCTTCCTCGTGCTGCTTTTCAGAGTTCCCAGTAGTCGTCTCCTGTGGTGTTTCCAGATTTGTAGCTGTGCCTAGCAGAGAGACAGCAGCTGGTCCAGACCTGCTACATGTCCTCCGGGGCCAACATTTCTGTGCTCATGACTCATGCTTCTCTCTGCAGGGGCGCCTCCCGTTCCAGACCCTGCACCCACCAGCTTATCACCCAGCATTGCTCTGTGGATGCTCACCATGCCTCCCACGTTACCTGGCAAAGTAGTGGCATGCATCCTACCCCCACCACGGGATTGTGACGGGATGGCAGGATTTCTGCTAAAACTGGGCAATCCGAGGACTGCCCTGGAAGCCCAGAGATGGGTGTCCTGTACCCCCCAGCAGGGAAGCTGAAATCCCCTTCTTTCCCTCTCCAAGCAGAAAACCCCAAATCCTGTGTCCTCTTCCCCGGGACCATGAATGCACCCACACCCTTGTGAGCAGAGCACCTTCCCCTCTGGCCCACATCCTTCTGGAGGAGAAGGGACCGTCCTGCAGGTGCTGACTGGTGACATCACCACCTGGACTTCCCTGCACATCTGTGCTTTCTCCTCTGGCCCATCCTCCAAACTCTGAGGCTGTCCTCCTTAGCTGTGAGCTCAGACCCAGCACGGGGCTGTTGAACATGTGGTTCTTGGGTCCAGTCCAAGCAAATTAGTGACTGGTGACCCGTTACATGCCCTCCACTCCCTGGTTAGATAGAGCCCCGTGACCAGCTCTCCCATGATGGTGCAGACCGGCCAGAAGCAGCTGGCGGGGCCCACTGGCATGGTGCCAGGTGACCATGGCAAGGAGGGGGCCCGTCTTCCTCCTTCCTTCATGTGACCTCACTAGCACCCATCACAGGCTCCCCTGCCCTTCATGGGGGGCTCTGTGGGAGCCCGCATGGCAGCCTCAGCTGTCCTTTCTGCAGATGTTGGGAGATGCAGGCTTTGTCCAGCATCACATGTCAGGCCAAGGAGAACCTAGACCTCCCGACCTCCAGCCTGCCTTCATTTCTTCATGTTCAGACCATAGAAGGCGGGGCTCATGTCCCTCCAAGGTGAGAGTCCCCTGCATAGGGAGGAGCACATGTTTGGGAACAGGTTCTTGCAGTGAATTTGGTGCTGACACCATGTGTTGTCCTAACCGGACCTCGACGCCCCCTTGTAAATACCCTGGGACAGACATCCCCCTTCCTTTTGCTCTGCCCACCAGAGCTATTCCAGAAGTGGGAATGCTGGTGTGGGGTCTTCCATGATCTGGGAGAGTCTGCCGTGGGGTTCAAAGTACCCCAATAACTCAGACATCTGTTCAAAATCACAAATGGCCATCCACGGTGTTAATTGTGGCATGGGCTGGGGGAGAGCACCGGCCATCACGGCACATGGATCCGTCAGGGGTCTGGACGGGGGTGGGAGGCACACTGCTCACTGCCCCCCGGAGAGCAGGGAGTTCCAGCAGGACTTGGGCTCAGCAAGCTGGCTCTGGTCCCCAGATCCCTCTGCTCCTTCCAATGAACCAGGATCAGGCAGACACTCACCACCCACAGGTAGAGCTGCTACTTTCGAAAGCTTGTGCACGAACCTTCCTATTTCAAACTCCAAATGCTCTTGGAAGGTGTGTAAGGCGGCCGTGGTTATCCCGCGATAGAGATCGGGAAGCCGCGGGCTCGGGGAGGCCCATGGCTTGCTGGACTTACACAGCCCTGGCAGGGAGGGAGCTGCTGCTGGATTCCTGTTTGCTTCTCCCCGCTTGAGCCTCTTGGCAGAGGAGTCATCACCATCTCTGTCCAGGGGATTCGACCGTGTGGCACCTGCTGGTGTCTGAGGCAGAGGTCCTTAGAAGAGGCCACGGGAACAGGAGCCGGCAGGCTCGGTGGTTGAGGCCCACGTGGCTGACCCGCAGCACCTGGCTTGAGGGCCCATCCTGGCTGGGCCCCCAGCAGCAACCTGGGGGCCCCGCAGTGCTGGTGATGGAAGTTTCCAGGGACCTCATTCCCAGTGAAGGATGGTCTGCAGCCAATGCATCTCACCTCCCCATGGCCTGGAGTGAGTTCTGCAAACCTCCTCTCTCTCTTGCTCTCAAACAGGCAGCCATCAATTGTGCTTCTGGTGGCCTGCAGGTAGAGAGATCACCGCGACGGAGAATTGTTGAACGCCCCTGTGGGTTGTGAACAGCATGAAGAACGGGGTCAGGCAGGGAGCCAGAGGACCCGCAGATGCCTCTTGTGCCAGCAGAGCCTCGGAGAGGCCCCTCTTCCCTCTTGTACCTTTCAAGTTTATAAAGTTCTGTTCTTCTAAGTTGTGAAAGGAATCAGTGATTTATCTGAGAAGGTATTCTGAAAAGTCTTTTTCACAGATGGCCGAGAGCCGGCCTGTTGGGGAGACAGATGACAGCTGGAGTCATAAAGATCCTTGGGTGACATTTTTGTGAGAGTTATTTTCGGGGGGGGGGGGGTCACTGCTGCTGAATTGCAAGTGCAGACCCACGCTTGGCACCTGAGTCGCTCAGAAAACCCGGCTGCAGAGACCCAGCCCGGGGCCGTGAGCAATGAAGTTTCATTTCTGCGGCGCAGTGGGTGATAGTCCCATCCGTCTGACCTCTCAGACTCATAACTGGCCCCGGCATCCTGAGCCGGCACAAAGCAGGGCCAGAATACCTCTCCTCCTCTGGGATCAGATGGCAAGGGGGGCCCCACGTGCTTTAGATCACATGACTTAGACCCCACGTCCCCAGGTCAGTATCTTCCCCCAGAGACCCGGGCACAGCCTCAGGCCAGGAGGGATGCTATGGGGTAGACAAGGACTCGGGGGTAATCTGAGGAATGAGATTATGGCCGGTACCTATTGACAGCATTATCCATATGCCCTCAGTTTCCACACTGAAGAATGGGTACACGGCAGGTACATAGCTTAGCTGTTCCTTGTCCATTAGATCTAAGGCACCGTTCGTTGTCACCGGTTACTCTCAGGGACCGTAGGCAGTCCCATGGGCAGGCAGCACTCTCCCACCCCTTAGCATTAGTATAGGCATGTGCGTTTTCATCCTGCACCACTTCTGTGTGTGCATAAGGAAAACGGAAGAGAAGTCAACTTAGTAACGTATTTGTATTTCTTCCCTGTCCACGTGTAACAAATTATCCTCTCCCAGTCCATGTGTAACAAATCATCACTAATTTAGAGGCTTAGAGCAAAACAAATGTATTATCTTTTGGTTTTGTAGGTCAGAGAGCTGGCGTGCATTTCCCTGGGCTAGAACCAAGGTGTTGGAAGGACCCATTCCCTGGGAGGCTTGAGGAAGCACCGTTGCCTGGCCTTTTCCAGCCTCCAGGGGCTCTAAATTCCTTGGCTCCTGGCCCTTCCCACCGCCTTCGAAGCCAGCCGGACACTCTCCCTGTTTCAAGGTCAGGTGATTACCATCCTTAAGTCCTCTGTGTCAGGGAGCCTACCGTGTTCACTGGTTCTGAAGATGATGAGGTGGACAACTTTGGGGCCACTATTCCACAGCCCAAGCACCATACTGCTAAGTCTGCTTCTTACGTATAGCCTGGTTCCCTGGAACTTCTTGACCAAGAATTGCCTGTATTTCCGATTTCCCACACAACATTCTCTGTGATCACGAGCACACGCATCCCATTCCTTAAGGGGATGATCTGCTTGGGGGTCGGGATTTTCCAAGGCTATGCACCCCTTCTGCAAGCTTCGGTGCACACGTCTGGGCAACGACCACTGTGATCAGACCACCATCTGGCCAACAGGCATAACTGAGTACATCCAGATTTCCAAGGCACTAAGCGAGCACAATTCATTCTAGGGTTGATGAAGTATGGCATTCTTTTATATGACGGACGAGTAGCAGAAAGTACTTGTGAGTCGGCTTTCCATTATCATGCTAACTTGAGGACAATATCATTTTCTCTATGGTTGATGCTGCGTCTCTGGTACCTGGAGGGATGCCTGGAACGAGGTAGACACTCAAGGAGGGCTGGATGGATGGATGCATGAATGGCTAAGGTCAACGAGACCCAGCCACTGCTATTACTCAGGTAAGAGTTACTCGGAGTCGTCCAAGGTACTAAACGAGACAATGCTGGCATGCTGTCTGCATAAGGAAAGTCCTTGAAACATAACCGATTCTCCCGTCCTCTTGCCTGCCAGGCCAACAGTAGGACTGAGTGACCCACAGCCCCCAGACCCTCATGTAGAGTGTGTGCAGAGGAATGTCCCAGACACTGGAGTGTAGGGTGGGCTCTCGCCCACCCGGTCAGAGGGACAGAAGGCGGCCAGCAAAAACAAGTGGTGGTCACTGCAGTCTCTGAGGTGTGTGATGCTTTTTCTGGCTCCCACAACCCAGGGGGTCACGTATGATGGGTCGCCTGCCTGGTGTGGGGAACCTTGGAGGGAGCATCTAGGGGTGCTGAGTCAGCTAGTGTCCGAGCCGACCAGGACGCGTCCGTCCAAGTGAGCATGTGTGACCTCTTCCCGTGTGGGCGTAGGAGGACGCCTGGGTGACTTGCCGTAGTTCTGGAGGGCAAATGAATGTTTCAGTAGCGATAGCCTGTGATTTATACTTCCTATCCGCTCTCAGTCTTCACTCTAAAATTACTTCCTGTGAGAACACTCTCCTCGGTGCGTTTCCCGCTGACACGCCCCTCCCGCAGGCTGGGGTCCTGCTGACTCAGTGAGTACACGGACAGCCGGCCCTGGGTGGGGGACCTCGCTCTGACCCAGGGGTCCTCAACCATGAGCTTGTGTTTCTTGGAAGCCCGACGCGGGATCAGAGCCTGGAAACTAGTGATTTGTACTCAAGTAGGGAGAGTGGGAAGGAGCGATCAGGATCCGTCGATCCAGTCCGCGGGGGGCACTTCCCGGAAAGGGACGGCAGGAGCCCAGGGGAGACCCCCACGTCAGATAGATGTGCGGCTCCTTCTACGCTCAGGGCAGAAAGAAACCTCAGAGTCGCCCAAGATAAACTGAAGACATAGACCGAGTTTCAGGGCAACAGACTAAATGCAGCTTCTTTTATTTTTAGAATTTCATTTTGGGACCTAAACCTTGAACACCAATGAAGGAAACCACTTGGTGTTTCCGAGAGGGTGGTGACCTTCAACGTTCTTTTTCCAGGGGGAAGAAATTTAATTTAATCTGGTCTCCTCATGTTTGTTCACATTAGATTACATTAAGTGAGTTATTTTTAATCATTGTTCATAAATCACAGCAAGGGTATGCCCTAAGGCACAAAACATTTGCATAAAGATATTAATTGCCGCTGTCTCTCCTGTTGGGTTCATGGGAAATTAGACGCACTTGTACAAATGGCAGGCACGGGGGGCAGGGAAGGGGTGAGGTTGGGGCGAGGGAACCGGCCCTGCCCAGGTAGCCTACCCTCCCTCACAGCCTTCTTCCTTTCACAGAGTGCAACTCAGAACTTTACGGTCCTCTCCAGATGTCTCCTCCTCCATGAAGCCCACCTTGATTTCTCCAGGCCAAAAGACGGTTCCCTCCTCTCTCACATGTGAGCGGTGCCTGGACTTTCTTAGAAAACTCAAGGGCTCACCCACAGCGGTGTCCTTGTGCAGACTGGGAGCTCCCTGCCTGTCACACCTGCTGGGCAAGCTTCCTGCCTGCTGGACAGAATGAGCAAAGGAAGACTCCGGGTAGGACCGTCTCTTTGGCGTCCTGGCAGGCTGCTCTCGTGGTCGGTTTTATCAACAGATGCTCACTGATCAGGCATGTAGAGAATCGCTTCATGCTGTAAAACCATGCTCTCTCTATCCACCTCTCTTCCTGTGCTTGGGGCCTCTCCTCTCATTTCAGACATGTGCCCACCTGCCCCGCTGCCCACCTACACTGTGAACCCACACGCCCCCGGAGCCCACCTGCCCTGGGATCCCACCTGTCCCTCCGCCCACCTGTCCTGGGAGCCTACGCAACCTTCTTCCACCAGCTCTGGGAGCCCACCTGTCCCTCCGCCCACCCACCACCAGAACACACCTACCCCGGGCATGACTTCACTCACCATCCACTGCCTTATTCAGTAGTAACAGCGTCACCTGAAGTGCCAAGGACTCCCCTAGACCAGATGAGGTCAAGCCGGTGTCACCGCACCGTGGAGTGGGCGCTGGGGTGAAGGACACCCACGGTGCTGGAGGGCCTGGGCTCTTGTCTCTCCGCTGTTGGCTCCCCAGAGCCCAGGGAGTGTCCCCTGACTCCTACAGGGCCTCCGGCGCTCCGCGGGGCTGTTCTGCTGTAAAACATGGCCAGTTGGACCCACATCCCCAGCCTGGACATGGGGGGCCTCTGTCCAAACACGTTTGAAGCAGGTGCTCCCTGGGAGGGTTCTCCGAGCTTCTCAGAGGCTCCTGTGGGCCGTGAATGATCCTCAGGGGGAGACAGGCAGGTGTTTCCAGCTGTTTGTAACCCTCACAGGCACATGCCCAGGATCCCCTCGGGTTGGCCGACATGATCGCGGCAAAGAAAACAACACGTAGCGGCACATGATGCCCTGAGGGGAGGCTTCCTGGGTCTGGGCCCACGCCCGACGCTTGCCCTGTATTTCCCCTTTTACCACCCACGATGCCCTCATCCCGGGATGCACTCTGAACCCCTGCAGTGCGAGTGAGGGTCCTGAGGGACAGAGAGCATCAGGCACGGGGGCCAAGTCCAGAGCAGGCCTCACAGCGCTGGGGTCCCCAGGCCCTCGTGCCTCCGTCTCAAGAGCACAGTCCCCGAATCGCCACGGGCTGGGGTGTGGCTATCTTGCCAAGTGCAGCAGGACTCACTGGACCTGTTGTCCCCAGAGAAATGAGCACATTTGATGAAATCCATCGGCACTCCCTCCTGCTTGACCACGAGGCCCCACACCTGTCCCAGGCTGAGCCCAAGGCCGCTACCCGGCCACGGAGAGATGACCATGCGTGACCAGTGAGCGCGGGCTCCGCCCGGGAAGTTCTCTCACCCCCTCCCCCGATGGAGCCGGACGCACCCCGCAGAGAGTGTGGCCACCGCCCGCCCGCGCCAGGTGTTCCACGGGCCCAGCAAGGAAGGGAAGGCCCGGGAGGAGCCGGTGGAGGTACCGGTCAGCGTGTCAGCGGACCCGCGCTCCCAAAGCTGAAAGCCCCGATCGGCCTCGACGTCCCGTTTCCGGGTGTCAACGCCGCCACCACGGCCGATCATTAGTGGCCGCCGTGGGTCCCTGGACATCGCTGCTGCGGGCAAGCCCACGCTCGTGCGAGCCCGCGACAGCGTCCGGCCGCATCGTGCCCGCAGCGGCGTGTGACTGCGGGCCCGTCGCCTCTGTCCTTCATTCATTGATGGGTGGTTGCAAAATGAGAGGCAATGGGGACTCCAGGGACTCGGCGCGCTCCTGCTGTGAAGAGTTTACCTCAAGCCCGGAGAGAGCTCGACCGCCCGCCCCCCTCAGAGACGCTTCCGCGCAGGCAGAGAGCGGGGTCGGGGACCATGAGCTCCGCGGGTCTGGTGAGGAGGGCTCCGGTGAGAGTCGGCTCGCAGCCTCCGCACGGTCCGCTCGGGAAACAGGGAGTGGCCGGATTGGGCAGGACCACGGGGGTCCGACGCGGTAGAGACGCTGCTTTCTGCTGCACCGCTGTCACCCGTCACCGCACCGATCCCTGTCTGTTCTGTGACCACTGCTGCGCTCCCGCGGGGTGGCCGGCCCTGCGTGAGTGGGGAGGGGGAAGGTGGACGCCGTCCCTTCCCACTAACCCATCCTGGCGCTTGGGTCCTGCCCCGGGAGCTCCCGCAGCAGAGCCCCCACGTGCAGAGTGCCTGAGCTGGGGGACGCGCCCGTGGGGAGGCACCGGACAAAGAGCGAGGCTCAGAATCACTGTCCCCGCTCCGGCGAACCTTACCTGTTCTTCGTGTCCTCTTGAGAAGAGAGCTGGGCCTGGTGGGCATTTTGGCTTGCTTGGCGCTGGGCTCTGAAAGGCGTCTCGGGTTCCGGTCGCCCCTGCTCCGCTCTCCGGGGCCGATGGCCCAGGCAGGCCTCTGAATCCGGTGTGGTCCCGAAAGTCTCGGCATTCCTGAGGTAACTGGCATTGTTCCCACACATCTGGGCATGGGGCACGGGGGTGGAGCGTGCCGGCCTCAAAGGTCCGTGCTCAGAAGGAGAAAGCAGAGGCCCTCTGGAGTCCGAGGGGTGGCTCGGCCCTGTAGAGAAGATTCTGTGGGGAAGGCTGGACTCAGCTGCGCAGCTCCGGGTGACGGGATGGGGGGGGTCCCAGGTCCAGACCACAGAGGCCACTTGCCCCGGGCCCAGCACAGAGCCCCCTAGGGTCCTCGTGGGTCGGAAGACCCTGAATGCCAAGGCTGGGTGGACCTGGGTGGCAGGAGCCGTGTTTGAGGCCCGAAAGGGATTTCACTCCCCTGCCTTTGGGTCGCGGAGAAGGGCAGGGACTGTGGCTCCAGATTCTGGCCGCGGGGGAGGGCGTCCTCCCCATTCAGCGGAGCCCACCTGCCACCCAGGCCCCTGGCTGGGGCTGTCCTGGACGGAACAGACCCCAGCCTGAAGCCACGGCCCCCGTGCTGGGGGCTCAGTCGGTGAGTCAGAGGGACCGAGCAGCAGCCTGGCCCATCGGCACGAAGGCGAGTTTGGAGACGGCGCCCAGCGCTGTTCCGTCCTGGCTGAAGACGTCGGTCTCACTGTACCCAGGGGTGCCAGGTGTCGTGCAGCCTCCAGCCAGGTGGCCTCTGCAGGGACCCGTGGGGCGCAGGAGGGCCGGGGAGGCGGGCAGCCCCACCATGGGGACGCCACAGCTCTCGAAACAAGCTTCTGTGGGCCAGGGTGGCTGAGAGAGACAAAAAATGAAGGGCATCTTCTCTGCTCTTTTGACCCAAACACTGTGCCAGCGAAAATGCTCTGAGAAAAAAATGTGGCAAGAGCAGGAGGCTCCTGGGGAGGGGGTCGCTTTCGGACGATCTGGACGAACAGAGAGAGACTGCTCCAGTCCTCGCCGGCCTGCGAGCCCGGATCAAAGGTCCCCCTCCTGCCTCCAGCACTGCTCTCCCGGGACGTCATTACCGGGGCTGTGGCCCTCTGTCGCCCCGTCCTCGGGTGTTTCCAACCCAGCTTTGTTGGACAACCTTCCTCGCGTCCCGGAGCACGGCTTCTGCGTTTCCAGGCAGAGGAACAGAATCGTGGGATGAAATGATCATCGTGAGAATGAACCCCTTTCATCAGGAGAGTTAAGAAGCGTTCAAGGGCCCCACATAAGAGCTAGAACATTCAGTCCTGGGAGGAGGTGACGCGCTGGGGCCGCGAGGCCGTGGGGGCCGGGCGGGTCTGCCGCGGGGGCTGGGAGGGCTGGGTGCACCCGGCGGGGGGCGCACACATTAATTAGGGGCGCTTGGACAGACGCCAGCCCCGAACCCTCAAGTTCCCTCCCCACAGGCGGCCGTGGCCCCCAGCCTCCTTCCTGGCAGGCATTATTCCATTCGTGATGACTCAAATAGATTTTCCGCAGGCATTAAATTTTTAGTAAACAGACCCGAATTAACAGCCATTTATGACATTCACTCCAGGGATCAAATCAGAGGCGCTCATTCCGTACATAAATATCTCTTCTTCCCGGCTTCTAATGAACGGAGGACTTTTTTGCCGCTGTTGTTCTTGAAAGCAAAATTAGACACACGCGGCCCCTCTGGGCTGTGTCGTCACATGAGCTCCGTCCCTCCAATCGAGGGACCGCCATCGGCTTCCGGAAGCGAAGGTGGAAGCGCGTTAATTTTCCATAAGTCAGGGGAACAAGGCGCAGCTCTGAAGCCCCCCCACCGCCCCAGGAGCTCCTGCTCGGGAACGGCGACGGCCGCATTTTAATGAGAACGATTTCGTCTGTTTTCATGTCATCATCCAGGCAACAAGGGCCTCACCAGGACCTGATCTGGGAGATGGTCTTTTCATTATTTTTGGTGTCGTGCAGGCGATAAAGGGCCGCGCGTCTCTCCGAGTGACCTTGCTGGTGGCAACGTTGCACCGAGCGCTAATGAGGAGGGCTTCACGGTGCGAGGACGAGAGGGCTGTGGGGGGCACAGCGGCAGCTGCGAGCAGGCCCCCTCCCCTCCCCTCGCTGCCCGCCGTCACGTGACCTGCTCGGTTATTTACTGCCCCAACGAGGAGGCACCGTCATCTTCGGGCAAAGCTAACTGTCTCCGGGCATGAGACCCACTTTTGGGCTCCAGTAGATTTTGAAGAATCACAGGTGACAGGTCAGAACTGCATTTTTCCCTTGAAGAGGAGAAACGACACGTCTTCATTTGCATATTAATGCGTTTGAGCAGATGGACACCAGGGCAAGGTGATGCTGATGTCCTAAAGAGCCGTCTTCTGGCTAAGATGGCAGATGGGACCCAGGCGTCCCGTTCTGCTCCCTCTCAAAGGCTCCCCGGCATGACAGTGAAGGGACTCTTCAGAGGCTGTAGCCCCCAGGGGACAGAAAGAACAGAACAGGGCTACGCGGTTTTGCCAGTGGGAAGGGGAGACTTGAGTGAGTGGGTCTGCGGCCCCGCTGAGCGCAGGACTCACCTGCGGGGGTGTGTTGAAGGCACTGAGGGGGCACGCACACGGGAGTGCGACAGCATGGGGAAGGTGCCCGTGAGGGCCGTGTCCTTGAGCCGGCCGCCTCCACTGGCAAGGACTTGATGGCTCTGGGGAGAGTCTGGAGGTCAGAGCAGACCGCGCACCTCCGTTAGAAAGGGGGAAGGGAGTTCCAAGGGAAGCGTTCACCACCTGGGACTACAGAAGCAGAATCGGTGGCGGGAGAGGGCTTGGGCACGACGAAGGAGTAGGTCAGTCCCAGTCATCACGCCCCGGCCTGCAGATAAGTTCCAGAAAGAGAGACTTCACATGAGGTCGGGGAGGGAACTGACCAGAAGTAACTGGGGAACGTCTCCCAGCACCAGAGGCCAGGAGGCTCCAAACTGACATTCCTCGGGCCAGGCACAGGGTAGCAGGCAGGACCGGCAGGGCCACTGATGTCCTCAGTTAGGTTCCCGTTCCCGCCACGGCAGCGGAGATCGTCAGCAGCCTGCGTTTGAGGGGAAACCATCCTCAGTCCTGGAGCACGCTTCCGGCTTCCCACCAGGGAGCAGAGTGACCCCAGCACAAGAGGCAGGGCTCCGTCCCCCACGTGCCCCGTGTGCGGATGGGGCAGATCTCGGCAGTCCCCCAGGGACGTGGCATTGCCTTGTTGGTCATGGTGGTGGAGAGAAGAGTTCAGGACGTGGACTTGGCCATCCTGCCATAGGACTTTGCCTCTGGTCGACTCTGGCCTCCAGACTCTCCCCAGAGCCATCAAGTCCTTGCTGTAAGTGTCTCTTCCAACTCCACAGTCCAAACCTGGACAGATAGCCACCGTGTGGTCCTCCCTGCCCACTGACCCTGAGGGAGACTGATTTAGGCCGGACTCTCCTTACCTGCTGACCCCCCACCCCCTGCTTCCCTTTCTTGACAGCATCCTGGGAAATGGCCACATTTCCCTCTGGAGAAGGACCAAGGAACATTCCAAGTACATACAGGGAACAGCTCTGTGAGGTCCTTCCCCAGAGGGACTGGATCTTCCCCAGAACCACCCATGTCTGTGAACTGGCTAAAAAGCCCAAGCACAGGCCGCGAGGTCACGAGTTCTTACAACGGGGACACAAACCCAGTTTCTTGCACCAGAAAGGGACTTTATTCCAGGAACACTGAATAAGAGACAACTTAGAGAACTGCCCTATTTCATTTACAGGGAACTTGGGGGTCCAAGAGCGGCTGCCACCGTTCCCCCAGGTGAGACGCTCTGGAGCAGCCCCGTGTCCTCCGTCTTGGGTGTGACCACGTGGAGCCCGGGGGCGGACCTGCCTCCATCACACCAGCCTTGGAGGGCAGCCGCCACATGGTCAAGGGTTTCTTAATGCCTTGGGGGAAGGAGTGCTCCCTGTGCGGTCTAGGGGAGGGTGGACAGGCTGCACATAGACGAAGCGGTCCGGTGCCACGTCGAGGTGACCGTCCTCGTCTGCCTGGGAGGGAGGAGGCTGCAGCACACAAGCCCTTCGGTTTCAAACCAAGCAGTTCCCAGGCAGACTGGCTTGAGTGTGTCGCATCCACTAACCCACGGCAGGAAGCATTTCTGCTTCTCGTCTTCAAGGAGTGTGGTTCCTGCTGAGTGTCCACAGGCCATGCTTAGGGCGTCTAGTGGCTCGAGTGGGGACTTTTGAATCCCAGCATAATGCATCCGTACTAATCCATTTGCTCAGATCCAAGCTTAAATTCCATTGTTTTTGGTCTCGCTGCCAGAATCCTTCCCTCGGCAGGTTTCTCGGGTCCCCGCCACCAACAGGAAGATCTTACGATGGCCGTCTTCTCCCAGAACAGACCGCGCCATCGCCCATCTGGGCTGAGCCCATACGTAAGGACGTCAGGGGCTCGGAGGGAGCAAGGGGCTTGGAGAAAGCGGGTGTCCCCTTATGACGTAGCTGAAGGGAATTCAGCCAGCAGGATGTGGACTCAGCAGAGACAGAAGCCCCACATCCTCCACCAGTAGGAGACCCCGCGGGCACTGGGGTTTCAAAGTCCCTGCATCCTGTGCGTTCTCCAAGACCACCTCAGCCCTCATTTGTGCTACAGTGAGGAACTTAGCATGGAGGCGAGGAAGTCCTGGGAGCCGCACGGACCAACAAGTGTGAATCCCCCAAAACCACTCCATTCTGTGATCTGTGTGATCTGTGTGATACCTGTCCTGGGGCCGCCCGGGGGAACAGACTCATTCATGGCTGACCTGGAATCCTTCTCATTAGCCGACCACACTTCTCCTGGAGAAGTGTGACCCTTGACTTAACATGCTCTAGCCGTCTCCCCAGGGATGGGATCAGAAGCGAACCTACCCCCCAGAGAACATAATCTCAGTTGTCATCTTGATGACACGGCGTCATGGGCAATGGTGGCTCAACCCTGCACAACCTTGCCATACCCCGCACTCCATCCGCGTCCTTCCCAGAAAGCGCGCGGTCATTGTGTGTCGGGAGCGACTGCTCACGACTTTGTACCAGCCAGGGGGCCCCTGTGCCTTCGCCCCACTGGGAGAAACCCTGCCCCCAATCCCGTCCTGAGATTCTAGTTACAACAATTGTCAGTCGGGATCTTGGTAGAAAACAGAGTGTCACACGGTTGGTGTAAATGGAGAGACTTGAAGGAAATGAAATCGAAGGAATTAGAGTTAAGTCTTGACCAGTGTGTGGTTTGGGGCTCCGGCCCCCTGTGCAGCCAAAAGTCTGTGCATAAGTTTTGACTCCCCAAAAGCTTAAGTGCTAAGAGCCCACTGTCGGCCAGAAGCCTTCCTGGCGGCCCAGATGGTCTATTAACACGGGTCTTGCATGTTGCATGTGTTACTGCGTTCTTAGGATGAAGTCAGCTAGAGAGAAGCAAGTGTTATTAAGGAAATCATAAAGAGGAGGAAATGCATTTACCGTCCCGTAGGGTATTTGTCAAAAACAATCCGAGTGCCGGTGAACCCTCGTGGTTCAATCTGTGCCGTGCGAGGGGCAGCAGCGGAAAGGGAAGCGGAGGAGCCATCAAGGCAGGAAATGGGCAGTTAGCAGCGGGAAGGCCTTGCTGCCTCCGGAACCCAAGAGTCGAGGGAAGGGGGTGTGGCCGGGGCCTCCGGGATCTGCTGTTCCAGAGGGAGGGCCTTGGAGGCACGGCCTTGCAGAGAAGAGGTGCTGGGCCCAGGAGGGAGTGGGGACCCTCTCTGGTCAGCAGAAGGCAGGGGTGCCGGCCGGCTGGCTCCTAGGCTGCAGGTGTCAGGACCAGAAGGCAGGTGCAGAGCCCCGAGGGGAGGCGCAGGCAGCGGGCAGCCTCCCGACCGAGTTCCGCTCGTCTGCGTCCGGCTGGCTTGCCGAGGCGTCTTTGTCACGGTGGGCGGCAGTTTGGCTAAAAGGACCCCCGCTTCTTCGGCTGGTGGGCTCATTTCCTCTACCGTTACGGAAGTTCAGCCCTGCAGTGTGCCTCTTCCCTACTCTCTCTCTCTGTCTTGGAGGGAGGGGGAATCTTAGACGTTCCCATCAGCTCTGCAGAGACAGTTTCGGATGGTGGCTGAACGCGTGGTCTCTGAAGACTGCCGGGGTTCCAGTCTTGTTTCCAGAAGTTCCTAGCCGGGTGACTTCGGACACGCGACAGAACCGTCCGTGTCCCTGACATCTCACCAATAAAAGCAGGACGATGGTGGTGGTTCGCACGGCTGCGTGACTTCACCACGAGCGGCAGTTTTCGCTAAAACATGACTTTGAACCTTGCCTGCTGTGGCGGTTTCTGATCGGGCTGTTAGCCCTTGGGCCTCCTGGGAAACGGGCTGCGTCCTTGTCTCTCTGAGTGCACTTGGGTCACGTTCTTAGGTATGTCTTCCGGGTTCCTATGCTAGGTTCTCGGTCCCTGTTTCTTCCTTGAAAAAAAAAAAAGAAGCTATTTTTAATTTTCTCTTGAACGCACATTAACTTTTACTCAAAATTACCTTTTAATCAGGGTGCCTGGGTGCCCCGATGGTTACGTGTCTGCCTTCGGCTCGGGTCATGATCCCGGGGTCTTTTTACTCAAAATTACCTTTTAATCAGGGTGCCTGGGTGCCCCGATGGTTACGTGTCTGCCTTCGGCTCGGGTCATGATCCCGGGGTCTTGAGATCGAGCCTCACATCGGGCTCTCTGCTCAGCAGGGAGTCTGCTTCTCCCTCTCCTTCTGCAGCTCCCCTGTTTGTGCTCCCGTGTGCTCTCTTTCTCAAATAAATAAATCTTTTAAAAATTACCTTGTTTTCATTTATAAAGCTTTTTTAAAGTGTTTTGTTAATTTCTTGTAGTTGTTGTAAACTTAAATGCAGTAAATTGCACAAACATAACGCCTGGGGAACTTTCCTAAGTAAACACGCTTGCAGCCACAGTTCAGATGGAGACGGAGACCACTGGCAAAGCACCGCAAGGGCCTCCTGATGGTCTTCCCAGTCAAGGACCTCGGAGAGTTAAACGTTACAGGTGTCCAGCTTCCAGGGAGGGCAGGAAGGCTGGCCATTCTTTGTCCCTAGTCCCAAGCATAAACTATTAACCAAAGCATTGGTTTAAAGCAGCCCCAACAAATCAGCAGCACCCCACTTCCTGAGAGCCACCGTCTCTAAACCCCGCACTTCCCTGAAATGACGACAGCACAAGTCCTCGGTGTTGCAGGACGTCTCTGTGCGATTCTCAACTCTACATAATAGAATCGAATTGATGAGGTTTTGGAGGGTCTGGCTTCCACCGCCTCATGTCTGGGAGGTCCGCGGGCCTGGTGCTGGTTCGGAGCTCACTGGTGCAGTGGGGGTCCCGGCGGGGTCTGTGCATCCACGGCCCTGCCGATGGACCAGAGCTCGTTCCAACTCCTAAGCATTACCTGCGGAACTTCTAGAAACACACTGTGCCTGTCTGTCAGAAAGTCTCCATAAACATGGGCATTTCCCCTGGGGCGGGCTTGCTGGGTCTGCAGTCAGGACATGTTAAGGGCTGTGACACGCCGTCCCTCATCTTCCCGAGGGGCAGATGGCATTCACCTCCAGCAGAGTCCCAGGCCATCCCCGCCGTCCTGGCAGTTGGTGCTGTCACTCTCGTCTCCCATTTTGGTGGGAGTAGAGCACCTAGCTTGTTTGCTTCCCATTTTCCTGCAGACTTATGGCAGCGGACACCTCTGCCCTCATCATGGGCCTTGGGAGGTCTACTTGGGAGAAGGGCCGGTGCAGGTCCTCGGTCCTTTGGTCTCTGGGAGTCTCTTCTACTTTTTTGTTCCTTGGTAGACTCTGCTACATTCTGGGTATCTGTATCAACATATCCTCCCCTAGAACAGCATGAGTTTTGTTCTCAATTTTATTAGGGTGCACTTCTCATACGGAGCAGGTACGGTAGGGCCCCCTAATCTTTGGCAAACACGTGTGCCCACAGGGCCACTCCTCTGTTAGGACATAAAGTGTTTCCATGGAGGCAGAGCCCGCCTCCTAGCCCCGCCTCGTCTTTCCAGGAGACAACTGTCCTGGCTTCTGTCCCCATGGATTATTTTTCTGGTTCCAGAAGTTCACATGAGTAGAATCTTATGGGACATGAGCTTCCGAGTGTGGCCTCTTTCCCTCAGCGTGGGTTCCCGATTGATGGGTTTTCACATGTATGTGTGTTGTCGTGCTTTTTACTTTCGCGGAGTCGCTCTCCGTCACCTGGATGCACCAGGGCCTGTTCACCTGTCCTCTTGTTGCCAGATGCTGTGTGGTCTCCAGAAGGACTTTGACAGTGAGAGCCGCCGAGAACACTCTTACAATTTCATTTTTGCAGACGTGTGCTCTCGTTGCCTCTCTAAGCGGAACTGCAGACTAACATGGTAGAGATTCATTTAACCAGTTAAGGAATTAGCAAAGCATTGTACGAGGTCATCAGGCCATTTTGCATTTCTAGGAGAAACACGTGAGAAACACATTTGTCCCAAATCTTTGCAAATATCTGATGTGCTTAGTATTTTTAGTTTGAGCCATTCTTACAAGTACAAAGTGGTTCTCATTTGGTGTTAGGTTGCACGTATAATTTACGTAGAATGTATATAAACATTGGACACAGTAGATACACGTGTAATTATGTACACTCTGTGTATATTCTTTCTCTTTCCTAGATATATGCACGGCAGGTGCGTACTGCCGGTCTGTGGCTTCGTCTTCCATTTTCAGCGGTTCTTTAGTAAGCAGAGTTTTTATCTTGATGAAATCTTTAATAAATTTGAAAGTTTATTTGTCTTTATCTCTTCACAGAAAACTCATTGCCTCTCTGAGGTCTAGAAACTTCACAGATACAGCCTCTCTTCATTTCTACAAAGAAAAGTGAACATTTTGATGGGGATCACGTGGAATCTGTTCATTCAGTTGGGGCAAAGGGACTCCACTATGAGTAATGAGATTTCCAGCCCGTGAAGAGCCCGCACACCCTCCATTCATTGTATGTACTTAAACTAATCTCAGAGATGTTTTGTCGTTTTCAGTGTGGCGATTTTGGAGATGTTTTCTGCTCTTTGTTTATAAATATGTTTCCATGTGGCTGTAAATATATGTTATATTTATTTATTTTCTCTTCTCTCCCTGCCCCTCTACAGAGACGCGATCACTTTCTGCACATGGAGCCTGTAGTCTCCATCCTTGCCAGCATCACTTACAGTTTTAGAAGCTGCTTGTTTTTTGTTATGACAGATTCCTCGATTTTTTTTCACATGACAAACGTATCTGAAAATGAAGTAAGTTTAGGTGTTCCTTCCAAGTCTTTGTGGATTTATTCCTTCTTGTTACTGATTCCTTTTTCCTGCCTGATTGCAGTGGATCGACTGTCCCGCCCACTGTTCCGCAGGCGTGGAAGAGCAGACGTGCTCGCCTTCTCCCCAAATCCGGGAAGGAAGCCTTCCACGTTTCCCTGCTAATTTGCCTGTTGGCAATTTTATTCCTCCTCTCTATCAGATCGAGTGATTTCCCTTCAGTGGTTAGTATGCTGAGAGTCTTAATTATGAAGAGATGTTGAATGGGTCAAGAGTTTTTCCTCCGCATCTTTGGAGATGATCATGAAGTTTTCTCGTTTATTTTGTTCATGTTAATTGATTGATATCTGAATGTTACCCTGACTTTGTTCCAAGTCCCACTTGTTTATTGTCTATCTCATATCTGCACGTTGCTAGGTTTAATGTAGTAGTTTATTAGTGTTTTATCTGTGTTTGTGAAGGATGTTGCCACACTTTTCTGTTTTTTTGTAATGCCTGTTAATTTTATTAAGCTGCACTTTCCAAAAGATTTCTCAGTTTAAGTTGTCCTTGGCATGAGGTTTCCATCATAAATTATTTTCTATCTTTTTAATGTCCATAGGATATGGATTAATACCTGTTCTTTCCATCTTTATATTAATAATTGGTATTTTCTTCATTTCTTGATCAGTCCTGCAAGGTGTTAAGTTAATCTTAAAATCACAAGTCCAACTTTTCAAATTGTTTTTTATTCAATTATTTCTGCTCTGTTGTTTACCTCATTCTATTCTCTTTGGATCTAATTTTCTCTTTCTACATTTTTTTAAAGGTTTTATTTATTTATTTGACACACAGAAATTGACAGCGAGAGAAGGAACATAAGCAGGGGGAGTGGGAGAGGGAGGAGCAGGCTTCCTGCCAAGCAGGGAGCCCGATGTGGGGCTCAATCCCAGGATCCTGGGATCATGACCTGAGCTGAAGGCAGACGCTTAACGACTGAGCCACCCAGGTGCCCCTCTTTCTAACTTCTTAAGGAGAAATGTAAATCATCAAAATTAAATATTCCTTGTTTTTAATATACACATTTAAAACTGTAAATTTCCCACAAAGCACTGTCTTGGTGGCATTTCACAAAATTTGATTTGTTATATTTTCACTATAAGTTTGAAAAACATTTCCTAATTTCTCTTGTAATTTCCTCTTCACTCATGTTTTATTAGATGGCCACAGGATACAAGACCAACATGGAAAACTCAATTGTAATTAATTTTTTAATTTATCAACCAGCAACAGATAATCTGAAAAATTAAATTAACCAAACAATTCCATTCACCATAGCATCAGCAAGAATAAATACTTTGAATTAAACTTAACCCAAAGGCACAAGACTTGTACAACAGTGTGGATAAAACATTGCTGAGAGACATAAAATACCTAAATAAATTGAAAGGAAACTCCATGTCCCTGGATCCAAAGAGTCAATATTGTCAAGATGAGAGATTTCCTCAAATCCCTCTGCAAATTCTACACAAACCCTCTTAAATCCAAGTAGGTTTATGCATAGAAATGGACAAGAATGTATATGGAAACAGAACAAAAGTGGGAAAAGAAGAACAAAGTTGGAGGACACACACTACGTGGAAGAGAGCTGCAGTAATTAAGACCATGTGATGCTGGTTCGAGGAA
>ML108474.1:0-10815 GCA_003697995.1 Taxidea taxus jeffersonii
TCCCCCCAGGCCGTGGACAGTGGTCTAGGGAATGGTCATGCTCAGTAGTGCCCACACTAGTCCCCTTGCTGCTGGGCGGGTCCCGTCCACTCACACAGGCCCGTTAGGACTCTCTTGGAGTGAAAGCAGACAACACCCCTTTCGCTCAGCCCTCTGTCTGCCTCCCCTGAGCTGTGTTAAGGCAGGTCGTCTTGGCCAGCTCTGCTGTGCTGGGTCTGTGCCCTCCCCTCCGGGTCTGGTCTGGTCCGTCTGTGCTCATCAAAGCAGCTGGCAGCCTCTGATGGCCACACGTAGGGCCGAGGGTCAGTTCTCAGGCCACTTTTTGGAGACCCTAAGTTCACTGGACTTTGTTGGGACAGTCTGTCCACTTGGTATCTGGGGCCCCGCACTCCTTTAGGTGAGTTTCTGTTTTCTTGTGGGTGGCCTCTCTCAGTCCTCTTCTGGGTCCTTGTCTAGAGCGTCTGATGTTGTGCAACAAGCTCCAGCCCAGCCCTAGTCCCTGTCCTGTGTCTGCTCTCCCTAGCTGATCTCACCCAGCCCTGGAGGCTCCCCCGGCCGGCCCCCTTCTCACCTCCCCACGTCACTCACCAGGGGGTGGGGTGAGGGGTGGGGGGGCACCAAGACAGCAGATCAGGTTCCTACCAGTCTCTCCCTGCCTTCACATCCGCCCACCGTCGGTCAAACATGTCTCTGGCTCTGCCTTGGCAAAAAATCCATATCCAGCCGTTTCACCATGTCTGCCATCACCCTCCAGCTCGGGTGCTGTGTGTCCTCTCTCAGATGGGCGTGTGCGTCGTCCCCTGGATCTGCTCCCACAGCGGCCAGAGTGTTGTAGATGACATCACTTTGCTACCCTGCTTGGAATCCTCCAAGAACCTCTTTTTAAAAAAAAAAATTGAGATATGACTCACCCACCACCATTCTGAAGTATGCAGTTCAGTGTTTTGTTTTTTTTTTTTAAAGATTTTATTTATTTGATAGGGAGAGACACAGTGAGAGAGGGAACACAGGCAGCAGGAGTGGGAAGGTCAGAAGCAGGCTTCCCACCAAGCAAGGAGCCCGATGCGGGGCTCTATCCCAGGACCCTGGGATCAAGACCTGAGCCGAAGGCAGATGCTTAACGACTGAGCCACCCAGGCTCCCCAGTTTAGTGGTTTTTAGACTTCCCACAGGGTTGCACAACCCCCATACTCACTCCAGCATTTTCATCGCCCCAGATGAAACCCCGTAGCTGTTAGCAGTCACTCCCCCAGTTCCCCAGCAGTCACCAGTGTCTCTGTCTCTTGGCCATTTGCCTCCAGTGGGCTCTTCGATTAAAGTCCAGATTCCTAGCTCTGGCCTTTGAACAGTGGCTTTCAGACCAGTGGCGTCCACATCACATGGGAGCTTGTTAGAAATGCAGCATCTCAGCCCCCTTCCTGGATCCACTCAGTCAGAGACTGAGGATGGAGCCCAGCTGTCTGCACCCTAGTTTGAGGAGCAGTGACCACCTGACACCCCTCTAATCCTTTCCTCTTGCTGCCCCTCCAGATGCACTCTGCCCCCCTTCCCCTCCCTGCCCTGTGCAGAAGCCCGCTGCACCCATGTCCCTCTCCACATGGCCCCCTCTGTTTTGAATTTTGGGCCGTGTGCTGTGTTAGCTGTCCAGTAAAGATAACCTGCACAGTGGGACCGAGTCCGTAGTGCAGCTGGCCTGTCAGTACCAGATGAAGGGAAAGTGTGGAAGTAGGAGAATGGCTGGCTCAGGCCAGCGGGAGGACCAAGAGGACACTAGCTCTCCGTTCCATCGGAGTGGCCGGTGGTGGCTGTGTGCTCTGCTGCACCTCTGCACCTACAGAGGCGGACTCGGGGTGAGAGCAAGTCTGAGGGGGAGTCTGTAACATGCAAGCCCCGCTTGTCTGCAAACAAGCACCTACAGTGTGCGTGCTGTGTGCTGGGCCGTGCAGTTCACGGGGCCAAGGAAGGGAGGCACAGACCCCCCAGCTTGCATACTGCTGATGTTCCAGAAGGGCCGAACGGAAGGTAAAGCCAAGTTAACCAAACACGCTGTGGGGTAGCTGAGGAGCACCAAGGAGAGCCCAAAGCAGGGAGGTAGGCATGCGTGCGCCTGCGTGTGCACACATGTGTCGGGATGTGGGCAAGGATGGCGGGGAGACCCTCCCTGGGAAGGCGGTGCAGACCTGCAGGCCCAGGGAGCAGGCAGGCCAGCTGTAGACGGAGCGGGGCAGGTGTACAGGTTTGGCCAGCAGGATGGCTGAAATGGAGGGGATTAGGAGAGGGGGCCTGGGGAGGCAGTGGTGGCAGGTGTTGGCTTGGGCAGGTCATGAGTCTGCTAAGCCAGACCAGCTCCCCTCCCTCCCTGGCTCCCTACCTGACACAGCCACAAAGCAAAGCAGCCCTGCTTTTCCTCCTGAGTTTACTGTGTCTCCCGAGTTGCGCTGCTCACACACAGCACTGCTCTCTCCCCCATTTTGTCACCAGACCCCTCTTTCCTATGAAACCCATCCTTTCTCATTGCCTTTGTTCAGGCCCTCGCTCCGGCCTGAATGCTGGCTGTAGTGTGCGGGCTGTTGTAGGAAGGTCGTCTTTGATGCTGACCTCCGAAGTCGGTGGCAGTGCTGGGAGCGCAAGACTCTTAACTTTGAAGATGGGGACTGAGGCTCTGAGAGGTGACTTGGTTTCCCCAAGGCGGTCTAGCTAATAATTAACAGATTTGGAGGCAGAGCCCAGACCTCTTGCCCGGGAGTCCTGAGCAATGTCAAACCACCTGCCTACCAGCCACCGGCCCAAGCATGTGAGGATGGGCCCTGCAGTCAGCACTGAACCAGTCCTCACACACGGGAGGTAGTAATGGGTCAGCTCATGCACCTGCCGTTCATGCAATGCTGTGGGTTTGGGGGGAAAGGTAACCTTAAACAGAACACATCTCTCATCGTTCTTATTTGTAATCATACCTTTAAATAAACAAAGCTGTTTTCTAGAAAGTAAAAGACCAGTTCCCTATTAAAGTTGGGGTTACATAGAGCATTTCCCAATATTTTCCTGCTATAAGGAACAGCCTGAAGAGTAGAGAATGGATCCGAAGAGCAGAATTAACCCTGTAATTTTAGTAGCAAGTCGATTTCTTCATATGTAAAGAGAGAGTTGTGCTGGCTCTGCTCTTCTGGGGTTGATGTGAGTTTCTGTGCTGCCTGTGCAGAAGCTCTCGAGGGGGACATGGGTCGGGGGATGGTGGGGGTGAGGTGCTAGGACCCGTGCACGCTGCACGCTCAGTATCCCAGACACCTGTCATATACAGCGCAGACACTTCCTGGTTTTTTTTTTTTTTAAAGATTTTATTTATTTATTTGACAGAGAGAGAGAGAGAGAGAGAGAAACAGACACAGCGAGAGAGGGAACACAAGCAGGGGGAGTGGGAGAGGGAGAAGCAGGCCTCCTGCCTAGCAGGGAGCCTGATGTGGGGCTCCATTGTAGGACCCTGGGATCGTGACCTGAGCCGAAGGCAGACGGTTAATGACTGAGCCACACAGGCGCCCCTAGTAGCAAGTCGATTTCTTCATACGTAGAGAGAGTTGTGCTGGCTCTGCTCGTCTGGGGTTGATATGAGTTTCTGAGCTGCCTGTGCAGAAGCTCTCTGGAGGGGGATGTGGGTGGGGGTGTGTGGTGCTAGGACCCGGGCACGCTGCACACTCAGTATTCCTGCAGTTCCACAAACACCTGTCTGTCATGTACAGCACAGACACTTCCTGGTTTTGAAGCGTTAAACTTCACAGACAGTGTTGGGTAGGTGGGGAGCTCAGAGAGCCGCCGTGGAATTCCGGAGTGTCATGAAATGTGTCCTGTGATTTGCCAGAGCTGCGGCAGGCTTGAAGTCTGTGAGCTTAGGCAATCTTTTTTATTTTTTTCCAGGTGATTTTTGTCAAGGCTTTAGGGTTTCTGTGTGGTTTTAAAGTGCTGCCACCTTCTCTGGTTGAAGCCTGGAACTGTGTATCTTTATTAATACAGTTTGTTGGGAGGGGAAGGACCGCATAGGATTAGCTTGAAAGCTGCTCAGTTCATCCTGGGAAGCTGTATGGTTTTTTCCATGTTTTATTTGCTGTTTCACCAGTATCAACTGTGTTAATTTTTCTGGTTCCCTGCTGCGTGCTCTCATGGGCCGGGTGACTCGTGACTCAGTGCGTTGCATGGGTTCCTGTGAGTTGAGAGCTTTGGCTGGAAGAAGGGAGGACGCGGTGACCTTAAGGAAACGTGATCGAGGGTGAAGGAGGAGCTTCGAGGTGCCTGGTGCTGAGCCTGCTCACCCTGGGGTGGGGCGGTATTCTCCCCTGCCGGCTCCTCTCACCTGACCACACTCCTGTGGCACCTGGCCTGACCACTTGGCCGGCGTCCATTACTCTCCGAAAGCAGGCCCTGCGTTTTTGCAGAGAAGAGCCTCGTGCGGCTTTCTGGAGGTGGGTGAGGAAGGCTGAGCGCCAGGGGGAGGCATGCTCCTGTGGGTGGGCTCGTGTCTTCCTGAGCGCGGTGCGGGTCCTACTCATTCTGCTCTTTTGTGGCCTCAAACCCCCAACTTTTCCCAGTGTCAGCGGCCCATTAATCACTGTTTCAGAATGTGTGCTGGTCCAGAGTGGACCCGCGAAAGCCTTGGCCTTCTTTCGTGGGAAGAATTATTCTTCAGGATCAGTGCTCTCAGGGGGATTGCTTTCGGCCTGTGTGTGTTTTATCCTGATACACGTGGACCTGCATGGAGGAGGTGCTCGTGGGTTGAGTGAATGGGGGCTCCCTACTTCCGTTGCCATCTGTGGTTTATTTGCTGGGTCAGTTTCTTCAGCACGGGGAATTCACATTTTGGGGGGATTGTTTATCGGCGTGAAAAGTTTGCTTTCTTTACTCTGTGTTTTTAAGAGCCAACGTCTGTGTTTACTAGGAGAAAGGTGGCTAGTGGGTTGGAGATGGAGATCTTCTGCTGGCTGCTTTATATTCTCTGAGAGGCTGGGTGAGTGACAGCCCGTCGCTCTGCTAACACCTTGTTGATTAAGACCTAGGCTGTAATGTAGGTATTTGATTAAAACATTTTAGCTTTATAAGTACGATTTTTTTCAGTAGGTGGTTGAAGCGCATGGTATGAATACTAGATTTCCCTCCAGGCTGTGTGTCCTGTTTCCCAGCCCCACCATCAGAGCAGCACGCTCTTGGGTCTCCCGCCAAAGAGGCTGTGTGGACAGAAGGGTGCCCGCAGCTATCCCGAATCTCCAGCGTTGGTAGGATGGTCTGTTTCGAGCGTGGGTCTGGCACCTACGAGGAACCATGTAAGTATTTGGCAGACGAATAACAAATACACTGTCAGAGCCTGACTTTGTTGGGTCTTTTATGTGAACTTGTTTGCCCGAACCCCAAGGATCCCAGAGGCTCTGCGGGCACTGCTCACTGAGGGGCCGGACCGCCGCACCGCTCTGCACGGGGGCTGGGGAAGGGGATCCGAAGGGACTGAAGAGTGAAAGTCACAGTGTGGGCACTGACAACGGCTGTCTCTCTCTGTCTCTCTCTGTTGGCAGATGTTTCTCACCGTGTACCTCAGTGACAGCGAGCAGCACTTCACCGAGGTCCCTGTGACCCCTGAGACGATGTGCAGAGATGTGGTGGATCTGTGCAAAGAGCCCGGCGAGAGCGAGTGCCATCTGGCCGAAGTGTGGTGTGGCTCTGGTATGAGACCCGATGGTGCTGCTGTGTAGACGTGACTGCGGACGGCGTGCCTGTTGTCCGCGGGGAAGCCCGGGACTTACACGTGCATCAGGGTGCGACGTTCTCTTGCTGGCTTTGCTGTGACGTAGGCAGCCTTTCTGCTCTCGTCCTTCTGTGGTCCTTCAGTGCAGTAGGGTGAAGATGCCGCACTCAGTACACAAGGTCAAGGACAGGCAGGTGGCCCAGCAGTGTGGGCTTCTGGGCCGGACCCGGGAAATGCTTGAGGAATATTTCCTCTGCGCTGCGACTTGACAGAATTAGATACGTGAGGCGTCCTGATTGCTTTGCCCTCTCCCAGCTTTTGTAGGTTTTTAGGGAAAGCTCTTCAGTGTTGAGTTACCATGGTGGCAAAAGGCAGTGGTGAAATCATAGGCATTATTTTAGGCTTTGAAATCAACCCCTCACTCTAGTTCTTTGGAGCTCTAAAATGGGACAGCCTGGTCTTTTTCTGGCCCCTCAGGAGTTTGTAGACGTGTGAGTAATTTTCCATAATTTCTGCCTTGTTCCGGTACGGCCTGGGTGATGTCCCACTGCTTCTTTATCTCCCAGGGGGCCAGGGGTCCCAGTGCCCATTAGACCGGGTTAATTGGGTCCGCACCATTTGTAATATCTGCCTGCAGGCGAGCTCCCTCCCTACTAGGCCGTGACCCCTTGGTCATCTTCACCCGGCTTTCTTACGATTGGGTGTCCTGGAAGGTCCTGTGCTCGCTCCCAGAAGTGCTTGCTTCTTTTCCCTTCACAAAGGAGCTAGATTAGACCATTCACATAAAGAAACCCAAATGATCCTTTTCAAATGAAAATGTCATGGTCCAACTTTCCATTCCTCCGTGGCTTTCTCTTCTCCTGAGAAAAAAATCTCAATTTCTGATCTTGGGTTGTGAAGTTTGTGTCACTGTCATTGGGCACCATTCTCCTTGGCCTGCAGCTTCCCTTCTGTTCCTGAGGAAACTGATTTCCTTCCCACCTTAGGGCCCTTGGTGTCAGCCTGTCCCACTGCCTGCATCATTCTCTAGGTGTTGTCTCCTGGAGTTCAGCCAGAGTGTTCTGTCCTCCCATAGACTCTCCTGGAGCGTCCTGCTGCTGTGGCCATGAAGCCACCCTGATTTCATCCACCAGGTTTTGTGTGTTCATTAGTTTCTTGACTCGACTCCCTGTAGCCCAAACACATGTTTTAGAACGTAGACTTCCTAAGCGGAGAGGCTTGCATGTGTCGTGCATCAGTGTGCCTGGCTCAGGGAGAGGACCTGACGTCTGACGCTGCTCTGTCAGTGCTTCTTGAATGACTGAGTGGATGCACTGCTGGACGCTTCCGGCTGCCTCCTTGCATTCCGCAGATCACTGCGCTGTGCGCTTTACTGAGATGATCGAAAGCCCCTGTTGGGAGCGAGGAAGCAGTGTCCTTCTCTTGGGAAAGGCTTGGTGTCTCCTGGAAACTCCTGATTCCACCTGTTCTTTTTCCTCTCTGTGTCTTGCTTACTTGAGGCCAGTAACCCTTACTGTGTGAGATGTTCAGAAGAGTTCCTTCTCACTTTTTTGGTAAAAAGAAAGAAAGAAAAAGAAATAACTGCACCCGAATGTGGGTTTTTTGTTTTGTTTTGTTTTTGTGAAAGAGGAAATAATGTGGACAGAATGGAAACCTCTCCCCCGTGCCTGTCCCCTCATCGCTCAGTGTAACTGCTCAGCGTAGCAGGGAACTTTTCATATTCTTGTCTCTGCATTTGTAATTGTAGTAAGTATATGAATAATTTTGTGTGTTGTCTCTTTCTCTGTTTTTTTTTTTTCCTTTCTGTAAATAGTGTCATACGTGTCAATACCCTGCAATTTACTGTTTTACCTTGCACTCCAGCTTAGAGGTGTTTTTCAGACTAGTATGTGTAAATCCACATCACGATTTTTACTTTTGTTTTTTAAAATTTTTTTGAGAGAGAGTGCACTCAGGGAGAGGGAGTGGGGGAGGGAGAGAGACTCTTAGGCAGATTCCATAGCCAGCACGGAGCCTGACGTAGACTCGATCTCATAACCCTGAGATCATGACCTGAGGTGAAACCAAGAGTCGGACCCTGAACCGACTGAGGTCCCCTACCCCAAGGTGCCCCTCTACTTTTGTTTATATAAATGCTGTGGTGAGAGTCCTTTCAGGAGCCTCTTGATCTGGGCAACTGTTTCTCTGGAGTACATACCACAGAGTGGAATTGCTTAAAGGTTCACACACTTGAAAATTTAACGTGTAGTGCCAGGTTGCCTTCCATAGAGGCTGGCCACTCACACCCCTACCAGTTATTTCTGAAAGAATCTTCCGCCAACAATTGATAGGATAATATTTTAATTTTTGCTAAGCTGATAGCTGAGGTAACCCATTCTTTCATTTGTTTATGGGCCATTTGGGTTTCCATATTTATTTATTTATTTATTTACATTTTAAGTTAGTTCTACACCCAGAGTGGGCCTGGAGCTCAAGTCTCATGCTCCTCTGCCTGAGCCCGCCTGGCACCCCTGGGTTTCCATTTTTAAAATATTGTTTCTCCAGAGTCTCTGTTCATGTTTCCCTTGGCATTTGCCTCTTGATTTGTAGGCATTCGAAAGCAAACTCTTCTGGATCCCAGGCCTGTTTGTGTGATTTAAAAGAATCCTTTCCTTCCCGCAAGGCTGTAAACCTACTTTCCTGTTACGTAATGCTCTAAGTTTGAAAGAATTTTCCTTCCCTCCCCCATTAACTTTTGTGAGTTGTGTGAGTCAGGGAGCGAATTCCTTGTTTCCTGAACGGGGAGTGCATTGTCTGAGGTGCCTTACCGAGCAGTGGTTTTTTTCTCACTGACGTGAAGCGTCCCTGCAGGCCACGTTAGATCTCGTGCACAGTCCTGTTTCTGGAAGCCTCAGTCCGTTGCTTTTGTCTTGTTTATGATAGAACCAAGCAGTTCTGATTACTGTAGTTTGGGGGTGTGTTAAGTGTCTGTAAGGCAAGTGCTTTCATTTCATTGTTGTGCTTTTTCAAAAAAATAAATGAGCTATTCTTTCATTTTTCCTTTTTCAGATAAGTTTGAGGATGGCCTTGAAAGGTTCTGTGGAAGGTCGTGTTAGGACTTGGATTGATTGGAGTGAATTCATGATTCATGTGCAGGCTGTCTGCATGATGCTGTGATTCAGAGCAAGGCCTTGGGTCTCAGGTTCCTGTCTCTGTCACTTAGTGGCTTTGTAACTGAAACTCCCCGCCAGCCTTGCCTGTGACCCCGCGGCAGGGATGGCTGTGGGTGGAGCAGGTGGCAGACACGGGGCATAGGCAGGACTGTGAGGTGTATGTGTGCGTGCGCAGCCTGCTCTGCCTCCTTGGGGCTTCCAGAGCATGCAGGGTTCCCTTCTGCGTTTCGAGGGAGTGTGTGTGCGCCTGCACCAGCGTGCGTGCACAAGTGTGCGTGTGTTTGGTCAGGAGGTGGGAAATTACTCAGAAGCTCTGTCGGGGGGTGTCTGCTAGGGGTGTTTCCTTTTGGGGGGGTCACTGTTGGAATTTCTGTGGCTTAGGGGCGAGGAGGGGCGGGCACCTTTATCACTTCCAAGACTGCAAGTAGACTGGCACTTTGTTGTGGCTGAGTGGACTGGGCTTGGGGTGAGTCCACAAACCTGGTGGCTGTGACAACCGGCAGGTGCACAGTGCTTTCTTAGACTCTTTCAGCGTTCTTCTGTTAGCGCTGGAGTAGCTCTGATTTTTTTTTTTTCTTTTAAGATTTTCTGTTTATTTGAGAGTAAGAGAAAGTGCTAGAGAGAGAGAGAGCACAAGCAGGGAAAGGCAGAGGGAGAAGCAGACTCCCCGCTGAGCAGGGAGTCTGACATGGGACTTGATCCCAGGACCCTGAGATCATGACCGGAGCTGAAGGCAGATGCTTAAGTATCTCTGGTTTTAAGCAGTTGGGTCCTCGAACAATAGGTTTGGTTTTTATATCCAGGTCCTTGAGGTTGGAGGGTATTTTGAGGGTAGCTTAAGATACACGATTTCTCCTGAAGTTTCCATCTCTTAGAGTATTCCCTGTCCTTTTTTGTCTCTAGAGAAGTTTGACAACTGGCAATCTCACTGGAAGAGGGGCCGGAAAAATACACCGTTGGCCCTTGAACAATATGGGGGTTCAGAGCACCGACTCTCTCGTGCAGTCGAAAATCTGCATGGGACTTTTGACTCCCCCCAGACTGTACTCCTTATGGCTTAATGTTGCCCGAAAGCTCTGCTGACCACGTCAGCAGTCCATGAACACGTGTTTTGGATGTTATGTATTATATACTGTGCTCTTTAATTAAGTTTGCTAGAGAGAAGAAAGTGCTATTAAGAAGATCGTGGGGCACTTGGGTGGCTCAGGCAGGCATCTGAGTCTTGGTTTCAGCTCAGGTTGTGGGATCGAGCCCCATCTTGGGCTCCGTGCTCCATGAGGAGTCTGCTTGAGATTTTCTCCTCTTTCTGCTTCTCCCCCCACCACACACGCATGTGCGTGCTCTCTCTCTCTCAAATAAATCTTTAAAGAAAAGAGAAAATCGTAAGGAACAGAAAATACATTTCAGGACTGAACTGTATTTATCAAAAACAATTCCCCCATAAGTGGATCTAGGTGGGTCATACCCATGTCATTCATGGGTCAACTCTGTTTTCAGTGTGGTAAAATAGCCTTTTGTTTAGAAGTGGGTATGTCTGATTTTTTAAACATAGTTTATGGAATTATAGTTTAAACATAGCCTAACAGTAGAATTAGTCTTTATTTAAAGATTTTATTTAGAGACCACCTATGCATGAGCAGGGGAAAGGACAAAAGGAAGAGCGAATCCCAAGCTGATGCTGCGCTGAGTGAGCCCTACGTGGAGCTCGAACTCATGACACTAATGTCATGACCTGAGCCGAAATCAAAGGTCTCTGACAGGGGCGCCTGGGTGGCTCAGTGGGTTAGAGCCGCTGCCTTCGGCTCCGGTCATGATCCCAGAGTCATGGGATCGAGCCCCGTATCGGGCTTTCCGCTCTGCGGACAGCCTGCTTCCTCCTCCCTCTCTCTGCCTCTCTGCCTACCTGTGATTTCTGTCTGTCAGATGGATAAATAAAATATT
>ML108474.1:11215-39185 GCA_003697995.1 Taxidea taxus jeffersonii
TTAAAAAAAAAAAAAAAAGGGTCTCTGACACTCAGCCAACTGAGCCACCCAGGTGCCCCTAAGCTATTTATTTAGAAAGTTATTTCTAATTAGAGAACCCTAGAACGTTTGAGTTAGAAGGGACCTCAGAGGCCAATAGTTTACAGAGACTTCTGAACCCTCTCCCACCCCCCAGCTCACCGGTGAGCCTTCACCAGTCAGGAGCACTGAGACCACTCCCACGCTCGTAGCAGCCAACCCAGACCCATTCCCCCTTCCAGTGCCTACAGCGTCGACACCGACTGTGTGTGTAGAAAATCTGTGGTGCTTTATTTCTAAGAGCCCTTTTAATGAGAAGAAAGCATCAAGGATGCTCAGTATTTACCTATAGGCATAATTTGTATGAAGGATGGGTAGTAAATGCTCTTTTCTGTACCTGCAAGTCATGTGACTTCTGTTTGTTTCCTTTAGAACGACCAGTTGCTGATAATGAGCGGATGTTTGATGTTCTGCAGAGGTTTGGCAGTCAGAGGAATGAAGTTCGTTTCTTCCTCCGTCATGAACGGCCCCCCGTCAGGGATACAGGTGGGTAGCATTGCGTGAATCGGAGCAAAGCTGTGGACTTGGACTCCACACGTCAGAGGAACTGGGGGAGATCAGCCAGGTGACGTGAGGGGTGCAGGACAGGAAGGGACATGGAACGAGAGGACAGACCACCTTCCAAGACCTGACTGTTGGGGAGAAAAGGGTATGGTTTCCTTTCATTTGTTTTCTTTGAAGAGGGGAGGAGCCGGTAGAAAAAAGTCCCCAGATCAGGAGGCTAAGTGCAGGAGAGGGGGTGTGCACCTGAGAAGGTACACCTTCAGCGGGGACGAGGTCCTGGGCACAGGAGGGAGCCACTGTCCGCCGGGAGGGAGAGGGAGCTGGCGGGGATGGTGGCAAGCACATGTGCTTTGTGGGATCAGGTGGATGGGCTTCTTGTCTGATGGTTTTCTCGGGGTTGGGAGGTTATAGAGGCCAGTGTGAACTGTTGTGGGAATAGGTGAGCTTCTGCTGGGGGCAGGGGCAGGCTGCTGGAGCCCACGTGAGACCACAGACTCCAAGACCAGGGGCATTCCCTCCAGGTGTGCTTAGCAGTCTGGGCGGCTCTAAGAAGATGGTTGGATTGACCCAGGGTTGGGGTTTTGCTGGCCCAACCCAGAGGGTGGACGGGGAGAGGAAGCCATGGTCAGGATAGCTTCAGCTGGTTGGGAAGGGTTGGAGGAGAGGGCTTCAGGGAGATGGTGGGCAGGGGAAGAGACTGCGGTCTCAGTCTTGGGCTCATGAACAGGTGTGGTGAGAGAAACTTAGGATCAAAAAGGAGAACGTCTGAATTTAAGATTCCAAAGGGAGAGAACTTCTAGGTGATGAGGGTTCCATTTGGGCCATGAAATGAGCGGGAATTAGAGGCCAAGAGGTTAGCTTCAGGTGGAAGTCGTGTGGGACGGAGGACGTGGGAGTCAGGTGCTCACACCTGTGGGGACCGAGGGTTCTCAGCAGAGTGTGGAGATGAGGTAAGGAGGGGGAAGGTGATGGGTGCTGTGCCAGTAGAACAGTGGGTTGAAAGCTGCTGGACCCTGAGGGTGCAGCCATCCTAGGACCCTGGCGGCCTTGTTTCCAGTCAGATCTGTGTAGGATTACTAGGTCTTTCTAGAGATGGGTGAACTTTTAAAATGGGAAGTTGAGGATTTGTGACCTCAGTACATAATTCCTGGGAACAGTTAAGTAGGTAGCAGATGTTAATTCTCTGTGTTACTGCTTTAATAACCATGTCCTTTTGGTGTCTGGTGGTTAGAAATTAGTGGCTCTGGCCTGTGGGGGCCACTGTGGCGTGTGGACGCCCGTGCTCTGCAGGTGAGGGGCGCTAGCACTTCGGCCCCCTGTCCGAGGCCATGTGCCGTTCTGTCTGTTCACTTCCCATCAGCACACACATTTCCTTTGTAGTTTTACACAGGCTTCGACAGCACATTTTTATTCTGTCCTTTGTTGACATTAGTGCACCCATCCTCATGGAGGAAGTTGACTTGTACTAGTTCACCTGACTGTTGGCGGATCTTCTGTGTATGTAGTGGCTAAATTATTCAGGAGCCTCAGTGGCGGGCTCAGTGTGTCTGTAAGGTGAGAAACAGGGTCTGACAATGCAGCTGTGTTCACAGCGTCCCACACACCAGTGCCCCCCAGTGCTTCAGCAGGGACACAGCAGCATCGCTGCCCCACAGAGTGGGAACCTTTCTTTGCCTTCCTCTGGACTGTGGCTGGGGGCGGGGCTGCCACAGTCTCCAGCCCGGTCACCAGGGACCTGCTCACCCGGGACCTGTGCTGCATGGGTGTGAGCTGTTTCTCAAGCTCCCTGGGCCCTGAATGTGTCCTGTCCTGAACGTGCTCCTCCTGGTTCAGTGCCCTGTCTTTGAGGCAGCAAAGAAAGCAGTAATTCCTAAATGGTAGATTTTTTTTCTTGCAGAAATATTGTGACAGATTGGGTTGTCAGAGAATTTGAACAGTATTTTAAAAATAAAGCTAATGCGTTCAAGTTAGGTGTACATGTCATACCTGGCTCTGAGGACAGACCTTTATTGGCATGGGATTCTGTGCTAAGTAGACGTTTAATTCAGAGGAAATTTTTAAATTTTTTTTATTTTTAAAGATTTTATTAATTTGACAGAGGGAGACCATCAGTAGGCAGAGAGGCAGGCAGAGAGAGAGGGGGAAGCAGGCTCTCCACTGAGCAGAGAGCCCGATGCGGGGCTTGATCCCAGGGCCTTGAGATCATGACCTGAGCTAAAGGCAGAGGCTTAACCCACTGAGCCACCCAGGTGCCCCAATTCAGAGGAAATTTTAATCTGAAACTTTCTTGGGAGATCATGTGCTTGCTAATCTCTGGGAAGTACAAGTGTAAGTTTAATTTCATGTACTTAAAAAATGTTTTTATGTTAATTTCTAACAACGTATCACTTTAAGACTATTTTCCTTTTATGATGCAGCACATGGTACTGAGAGACCTGTATTTTGACTCAAAAAATTCTTTTTAGCCAAAAAACCCCCACCAATACATAGTGTTTTCCAGTTAGTACTTTTCCAAGCTAAGAAAAACAGACATTTTTCACTGAAATAAATGAGGACACACTTCACAGTACTCACGGATTACCATAAAATGCCCTCAGTAAACCAGTTATTCAGAACCCCTGTCACTCTAACTTCAGTTACTTTTTTTCTGGGTAAGTTCCAAGCATGGTTAATGAACACAAGGATGGATTGATTTAACTTGCCCTTGTTCTTCCAGTGGAAGCTCTTGGTTTCACCGCTGAGTAGCTAGGGTACTAGGAGGAGCACTGAGGAGCGGATGAGGCGCATGACGCGCCATCAGAAGTATGTCCATTGTTGGTTTTCCATCCTCTGCTGCCAGAATTGTGTGGCTCTCCTGGGAGCAGTCAGCATGCGGTACTGTCTGCTGCTGAGTGTGCACCTTTCCAAGTAAGGTTTTCCAAAACAGGCAGAACTATGAGACCTTCACTGTGTAGCTATGAGAAAATATTTTGTTTACCGTCTACTTTCTACTTAAAATATTCAGGAGCAAGAATCACAGAGCTCAGAGATGAGCCAGTCCTTAATAGCACCTGCCAGCTCTTGTGGTAGGTAACGCATCATTTTAAAATTTTCTGCTTAGTGAGTGGACCACGGACTCAGGATCCAAGTTTAAAGAGAAATGGTGTGAAAGTCCCTGGTGAACATCGAAGGAAGGAGAACGGGGTAAGTGATGGTTTATGTGCTTGCTGGCTTGTAACAATTTCCCTCTTGCTCATTGCTACTTCATAGCCACTTTGTCACTCACCACTTAGGAAGGGTGGTTTTTGCTACTTTGTTGCTCAGGGTTATGAAGGATGGCTGCTTTTTAGTTTTTTTAAGATTTATTTGTTTATTTGAGAGAGGTGGGAGGAGAGAGAGCATGCACGGCAGGGGTGGGGGCAGAGGGAGAGGGAGAAGCAGACTCTCCACTGAGCAGGACTTGATCTTAGGACCCTGAGATCATGACCTGAGCCAAAGGCAGATGCTTCACCGACTGAGACACCCAGGTTCCCAACAAGGCCTGCTTTTTAAAGGGTTGTTTTAAATGTATTTCATAGAAAGGATTAATTTTAATGCTCTCTGCATGGCTGAGTGTTGAGAGCAGTTAGATGCTGGATATACTGCAAATTCAGAACAGGACAAAGGGTGAATGAGGTTAAGGGAGGATTTTTGTGTGTGTGTGATTTTATTTTTTGCTGTAACCGCTTTAGTAAAATGACAGAGTACATGTTAATGCCCTTGCTGTTGCATGTGAATTTTAGCAAGTATTTTTTGGGGGTACCTTATAGACATTTTCTTTCAGGGCTCAGAATTTTTAATACCATAAGGGATTAGCTATGTCATCTTTCCCCAATCCAGGGTATATTTATGGGAGAATTCAGGCCATTTGTTCCTGCCCTGCTTTTCCCTAAATTCTCGTTTCTCTTGTGAGATCCTGTAGTTCTCTTACAGGGATGAAAAGCTCATATAAGGATGACCAAAAACTGTCTTAGCCATTAACAGGGTTTGAATGCATCTCGACACAGTGTATCTTTCCCCCTCACTGGGTTTTATGGAAGTATCATAAATGGCTCACAGTTTGAGTACACAAGGTGGTAAGTTTTCACATGCCTGTACACGTGTGAAACCGTCCCCATTAGCACGGTAGTGACACTATCTTTCATCCCCAGAGTTTCCTTGTGTTCTTTTGCAACCCTTCCCTTCTTGCCTCTCTCCCTATCCTCCGGGACCCCCTGGCAGGTCCACTTTCTGTCACTACAAGTTAGTTTTATTTTCTGGACTTGTACATAAATGGAGTCATGGAGTCTTAAATCTTTTTGTCTGAATTTGCTCAGCATCATTATTTTGATCCATCTTGTGTGTATCAGTAGTTGGTTCCTTTGTATCTCTGAGAGGTCTTGCATTGTCCGGATGTGGCTTGTTCATCCATTTCTCTCTTGATGGATATTGGGGTTGTTTCTAGCTTTGGGTCACTCTGTGTTAAGCGGTAATGAATATTTGGGTGGAAGTCTTCTTATGGGTATATTCTTTTATTTGTCTTGAGTAAATACTAGGAGTGGGCGGACAGATTCACACAGCAGGTGTGTGTTCACTTTTAAAAAGCTGCCAAACTGTTTTCCAAAGTGATTGTTTTAGTTTATAGTCTCATCAGAGTTCCAGTTTTTCCACATCCTTGCCAACATTTGGTGTGGTCAGTCCTTTCAGTTTTGGCTAGTAGGCTTTAGTGTGTATTTCTCTAATACCCGATGACATTGGTGTCTTTCCATGAGCTGATTTGTCATTCGTATATCTTTTTTGGTGTGAAGTATTTGTTCAGCTCTTTTGTTCGTATTTTTCTTTGTTGGTTTGTTTGCTTTCTTAGTATTGGGTTTGAGAATTCTTCCATACTCTGGATCCAGGTCCTTTATTAGGTAATATGATTTGCAATTTTTTTAAAAGATTTTATTTATTTATTTGATAGACAGAGATCACACAAGTAGGCAGAGAGGCAGGCAGAGAGGGGAGCAGAGAGCCCGACGTGGGACTTGATCCCAGGATGATGGGATCATGACCCGAGCCGAAGGCAGCGGCTTAACCCACTGAGCCACCCAGGCATCCCTGATTTGCAAATATTTTCCCCAATCTGTGTCTTGTTCTTAATTTTGGTTAAGTATAATTGCTCAACTTAGAAGTTTTGTGCTGTTACGCTACATTACATTTTATGATCCATTGTGGGTGGACATTTGGATGTTGTGTGAGAATTAAAGCTTTGTCCATGGATAGATGGATACTCAGTGGACTGAGCCATGTTTGTTGAAAGGACTGTTTGTCACTCCAGTGCCTTTGTACCTCTGTCGGAAGTCAGTTGCCCAGTATACGTGTGGGTCTGTGTTTGTGCTCTCTGCTTCTCTGTCTTGCCATCAGCACTACCTATGTTGGCTCCCAAAGCAAGCTAAGTCGCGCCATCAGGTAGTGTGAGAAATCTGGTGGGACTGCGCCCCTCAGTATACCGCCATTCAGTATACTGGGTTTATGGGTTTCCAGGGTACGGGTCTTGGACATCTTCTGTTAAATTGATTCCTCAGTACTCTGTGGTTTGTGTGCTACTGTAAATGGTCTTTAAAATTTTTTTACATTTCTGGTTGTTAATATAAGAAATATAGTGGATTTTTGCATAACAGTAATTTATCCTGCAATTTTGCTAAACATCTTCTTAGTTCCACACCATTTTCCTCACGGGCGACTGTGTGGTCTGTCCTTTCCAAGCTGGATACAGCTCACGTTGTCTTCTCGCTCTGCTGTACACACTGGCTAGAACGCCTAGGACCACATTGTATAGAGTAGACGTCTCATTTGTTCCTGATAACTCCTTATGTCCTGAATTTTCTGATGCTAGTGCAGTATTTGTAAAGGTCGTTTTGATGCCTGTATTCTAGGTTAGCTGCCAGGCCCCCAACAGCATGTTTAGTGTGATCCAGCGTTGTTTTTCTAATATAAATTCAGTCCAGAACAAAGTAATTCTAGCTTGTTTCATTTCTGTCACAGACTACTGAGACTCTTTAATTTTACATTTATAACTTAAAAGAGCGCTGGTTTGTATATTAGTGTGTCTTCTGTCGAAACAAGTCATTGTAGGGATATTAGTATAAAAATTAGTGATCTCTTTCATGTTATGGAAGAACATGGCTAATCGTGTCTGGAGGGGCTCAGGAGAAGCTTCCACAGGCCTCTGAAGGAGGCGCACAGGGGAAACTTCCACAGGCCACTGAGGGAGGGGTTCTAGGTGAAGCTTCCACAGGCTTCTGAAGGAGGGCTTCCAGGTGAAGCTCCCATAGGCCACTGAGGGAGGGGTTCCAGGTGAAGCTTCCACAGGCCTCTGAGGGAGGGGCTCAGGGGACGCTTCCACAGGCCTCCAAGGGAGGAGGAGTCTCTGTGCTGGTCTTGCAGCTGGCTTCTTTGTGTTCTCATGCGTAGGTTAACAGCCCCAGGATGGATCTGACTCTTGCTGAGCTTCAGGAAATGGCGTCTCGCCAGCAGCAGCAGATTGAGGCCCAGCAACAAATGTTGGCTACAAAGGTAAAGATCCTGTAAAGACTGAACAGGCCCCTCTGTGGATGCTGTTATGCCAGTGACCCCAATATACAGGTTGATCCTGTTAGCCCACAGGTTACCTGCTTTGTGGCGCTTTCTTCTCTTTACCACAGCATTTTGTAGAAATCCTTAGATAACCCAGTTGTGTAAGGTCTCCAGCACCAGATAATTTCTGATCAAAATTAACCACATTATGTTGTGGATCAGGAAAGCAGCCAAGGCATAAAGAGCCCTTTGACTTTGCTAGAGGGACCTCCTCTGGGCTGATTTGTCCTGAATCATTATTGCAGCAAGAGGGACTTGTAAAGTCAACCAGTGCTAACCCTGTCCCCTTCTGCTGTGTGGCGCTGATAATAGGCTGCTTGCCTTTATTTGGGACATGCTGCCCCCACAGACTGATCTTCATCCCGGCCTTGAACAGGTGAAATAGGAGAAGCCTCTCCATTACTGTCCACACCAGTCTCCCTGTTGTTTCTCCCACCAGCCTGAACTCTGGTCTGCCCCAGATGGACCACACTTCTTCCATAAAGGCTGGCAGTCAATGCTGTGGGCTCTGCAGGCTTCTCAGCATCGTGGTCATGGCACAAAAGCACTCCACGGACAAACTCCTGACTGGCTGTGTGATGGGGGAACACACATGGCGGGCTGGCTTTCACCCATTGCCTCAGTCTGAACACTCCATGTCTGCAGCTGGCCATGCCCACGGGGACTGTATGGTTGCCAGAGCGGGGTAGACCATTGGTGCAGGGTCCCCGGCAGCATACCCTGTGGCCTGGGTAACACTCACTGGGGTTCCCATGGGTCTGCTTCTGTCTCTTGACACCAAGCGCCGATGTTTTCAAAATCAGGGGTAGCATGGCTTCTCAAACTTGAGCTTGTGAAGGAGTCCCCATGCATATCCTGGTGCAATGGGGATGGTTCAGGGTCTGAGAGTGTGCATTTCCCACTAGCTCCCATGTGGTGCTGAGGCACCGTTTCTTGAATGTCAGGGACGTGAATTCAGATAAAAAGACCGAGTAATAGAATACATCTTTGACCTCAGGGTCTTCTCTTGAAACTATTTTTGTGTTATATATGTTCCAGGGATATTACTCTGAGAAGTTTACCATTGATTATAAATTGTGTGGCTCTGTTACTTTTTTTAAAAAAAGATTTTATTTATTAGAGAGAGTGACTGAGCATGAAGGAGAGGGAGAAACAGACTCCTGGTGGAGCAGGGAGCCTGAGCCCAGGACCCTGAGATCATGACCTTAGCCGAAGGTAGACACCCCAGGTGCTCTACTGATACTCACTTTTAGTGAAGTAACTAGTGTAGTATACTAGAAAAAAAGTGTTACATTGTGGGTTTTGAAGCCAGGGTAGCTCTTAAGCTCTTTGCTAAGTGTGTGTACTGAGTGTACGTTAGCTGTGTGAGGTTCTGTGCAATGAGTTGCACTCTCACATTTCATTTACTCCTCACTGTGGCCCCATGAGGCTCTCGATCACCACTTTTAGCCAAAGAAGGTGACCCCTGTCCTTGGTGAGGGTATGTGGTTTGCTGTCTCCGAGCGCATAAGTGGCAGAGCTTGGGTTGTGAGTCTGAACTGGATTCCAAAGTCACCTTTGTAATGAGCGCCTCACGTTCCTGTGTGCGCTCCTCCCCTTTCATAGCTGCAGGTCCTGAGCACCAGCTTTGGGATCCCTGTTCCTGGCTGCGCAAGAACCCCCGGGAGTAAGAATGCTCGTGCTTGGGTCTTACCCTAAGAGAGTGTCGGGTTGGGGCCAGGAGCTGTGTCCTTAACTCCTGGCTGAGGTGGATCTGGCGGTGTGCAGGATGGCTGATCACCGCCGCTTCAGCCTTTGGCTACGCTTGGCTTCGTTTGGGGCTGATAATCCTTTGAAAAGGATTTCCCCAATGATGGCTTCTATCTCTTAGGAACAGCGCTTGAAGTTTTTGAAACAGCAAGATCAGCGTCAGCAGCAACAAGCTGCTGAGCAGGAGAAGCTCAAGAGGCTGAAGGAGATGGCTGAGAACCAGGAGGCTAAGCTAAAGAAGGTGCGCGCCCTGAAAGGCCACGTGGAGCAGAAGAGGCTGAGCAACGGCCGACTGGGTGAGTCGCTCCTGGAGGGGCCTGGCCAGTGCTTGTGGCTCCATGGGGATGGGGGACTGGGGACGTGGGTATGGGGTGTTTACAGCCCTGTGTGAGTGACGGTAAGCCAAGGCTGTGTGTGTAGGCAGCTTTAAAATCAAGGCTTTTCAAAGCATAATTCCCTGTAGTTTTGATGCTTTTGGTTCACATGAATTGAATTTAGGTGTTGGGTGTTTCATTATTTTTTATTTTTATTATTTTGGTGGGCAGCAAAGCAGAGTTTATTGAGTGGTCTAGTACAAAGCTCCCACACAAGGAGGGGACCCAAGAGGGTTGCCCTAGCTGCTGGGTGTTTTAGATAAGCTTTTAAAGTTACCTTTGGAAAAATGTACTAATGGGGTTTTGTTTTTCTCTTTCTAAATACTTTTTGACTGAAAATATGATGAAGGCAAGGATTTTTATTCATATAATAGGCCTCTCTATTACAATGCTATTTTAATTAAAGTTTTCATGATTTAATACCTTCCTCTACTACTATAAAACAGATTAAAGGTTTTCAATAAATTTCATTGTTTCTAAAATTTGGAGCTTAATTTTCATAACACAAATTCTGCTAGAGATCTATTCAGAGGGAGGCATGGACATTTAGAAATGTTGTCTATGTTGATTTCAGTTGCTTGTAAAAAAAAATAGGTTGGTTCGAGGACATTTCTGAAAAACGTCTGTACTTTTTGTTAGGAAGTTTGTTGTAAAGCCCGGTTGCCTGGGAGTGCTCCATTCTTATTTTTCTTTTCAACTGTTGTGGCTTTTCTCGTTCTCATTCTAGTGGAGGAGATTGAGCAAATGAATAGTTTGTTCCAGCAAAAGCAGAGGGAGCTCGTTCTGGCTGTGTCCAAAGTGGAGGAGCTGACCAGACAGTTGGAGATGCTCAAGAATGGCAGGATGGACGGACGTCACGACAGCCGGTCTGCCGCAGCTGAGCTTGACCGGCTCTACAAGGAGCTGCAGGTGCGGCCCGCTCCAGGGGCACAGTTGCCACAGAAGTGGCAGCAAGTGTGGGATTTCGGTTTCTTTTCCTCAAACTGGGGGTGGGACGGGGTGGGGGGAACACCCAAACCTCAGAGAGTCTAGAATAAACTTAAGATCACCTGACACAGGAAATTGGAGGCATTCCTTACAACCACAGTGGGTGGGCTGACAGTTTTAAACCATAAGATGGAAGTGGGGAGAGGTGGAGGGACCTTACGTTTTTAGAAATTATGTAATAGTCAAGCATGTGATTATCTGTTTGAGAAATTTTTCTTCCTACTCCTTGGCTACCCCCCCCCCCCTTTTTTTCAGTTACGAAACAAACTGAATCAGGAGCAGAATGCCAAGCTGCAGCAACAGCGTGAGTGTCTGAATAAGCGCAATTCAGAGGTGGCGGTCATGGACAAGCGTGTTAATGAGCTGCGGGACAGGCTGTGGAAGAAGAAGGCGGCTTTGCAGCAGAAGGAGAGCCTCCCGGTAAGTGGCCGCCACCCGCCCCGCGGGTCATGTGGGCAGCTGCCTCTGGAGCCACGCCTGGGTATCCTCCGCGCAGAGGGCCTTCTGCCGGGGACAGAGCGACTTCTGCCGGGGACAGAGCGACAGGCGCCCCTCCTGCCACAGGGCTGGGGTGGGGTGGCTCCGGGTCGCTGTGGGGCGAGACCCCGGAAGCACTGATTTTTATATATTAGCGAGTGCCACGGCCTCTCTGAGTTGGATGCCGTGGGACTCATCCCGTGCCTCTCCCTAAGGTCTCATCGGATGGAAACCTGCCCCCGCAAGGGCTGCCGGCACCCAGTCGTGTGGCCGCGGTGGGGCCCTACATCCAGTCGTCCACGATGCCCCGCGTCCCCTCGAGGCCTGAACTTCTGGTGAAGCCAGCTCTGCCGGACGGCTCCTTGGCCACGCAGGCTCCGGAAGGGCCGCTCAAAGTACACACACTGCCCAACATGCGCTCTGGGCCTGCCTCCCAGGGTCAAGGTAAAATGGGTCACTTCCAGTCCCTCCCATAGCGTATTCTCCCTGTCCTTCATTCTCCCTGTCATTTACTCCCGGGGTTTAAAAAAAAATGTCTTTCTATTCCTTATTCACCTTTAAGTTCTGAGAATCTTTGTGTAGTTTTTGCTAGCACTGTGATGCATTTTTCTTTTCCTTTCTTTTCTTTTTTTTTCAAATATTTTATTTATTTGTCTGAGAGAGAGTGAGAGCATGAGAGGGGAGAAGGTCAGAGGGAGAAGCAGACTCCCCATGGAGCTGGGAGCCTGATACGGGACTCCGGGACCACGACCTGAGCCGAAGGCAGTCGCCTAACCAACTGAGACACCCAGGCGCCCCCTTTCTTTTCTTTCTTAAAAGATTTTATTTATTAGAGAGTGAGAGCTAGAGAGAGCACACACAGAGGGAGAATGAGATTAATTGATGTAGGACTCGATCCCAGGCCCTGGGGACCATGACCTGAGCCAAAGCAGATGCTTCACCAACTGAGCCACCCAGGCATCACCATGATATGTTTTTTAACCCTAAATAATGCAGTTCTGTTTGGGAAATGAGATGAAATATAATATTTCTGCAATGAAGATTGTTTTGAATTCCTTCTTGTTAATGAGGACATTTTGATTTGATGGTAATAACTTGACCCCTTTTCCTTTTGTGTAAAAACACTGCATATGTGGTAGTGGTCTCATCATTATGGAAGGTGAGGTGGCGAGTACTTTCTGCTGATCGGTGGTGCTTACTGTGTGTATGCGCTCACACAGGAGCCTTTGCTTGCTAGCACTTTATAGAATAAAGATAAACCTTCTGGAAGCTCACAGTGACTATAACAGAGGCACCTTGTGTTAGTGGTCTTTGCATCTGTGTAGTTCTCTGTGCATGGGGAGGTATGAGCTGGAGTAGTGTGACAAGAGTCCTAGATGAAGGGAGGCTTGTAGGAAAGCTGGATGAAAACATCTTCATTCAGACCCCTAGGAGAAGAAATAGTGGCCAGTATTGTCTCTTTTCCCCAGCCACTGTCATGTGCAGAATATGGGTAACATTACAGTTGCGATTATGTTACCATAATTACCAGCACGAGGCAATAGAGCCCCTGGTCTGGGTTTCTCTGCAGAACGAACTGGCTCTGTTTTGCTCCTATTAGGACAGAGCTGTGGCCTTTAATGCTTCCGCATCTGTGTAGAGAAAACCTGCACAGAGTACACCGATCTGTGGAAGACTGGTCCATGTCCACAGTTTTGCCTTTTTGTTGTGTGTGCATAACTGGCGTGTCAGATATGCTTTGGAGCCCTTGGTCTGCGAAGTTGGAAGTTGTTTCCTGACTAGGACGGTGACAGTTTCGTAGCAGTGAGAAGCAGGGTGTCCTTATTGGTTCAGGCAGGTTTTCTGTTGACTACAATTAATCTTAAATTTGTTTCAGTAAGTTTAAATTAGGAATCTGAATTCTCATATTTTCTAAATAAGTTTAAGGGATGGTTGGGAGTCTGAAATTTCAAGGTATTTTCAGAGCGAAAGGAACCATTAGAGATCTGTTTGGAATGCTAGGTTACTGTGGTTGCTTTCCTGCATTGTAGGCTCTAAAATCCATCTGCTCGGCCCTGACTGGAGCTCCCCAAGTGCAGACATTTCCTTGAGCCAAGCCTCCATGCCTGTGAGCTCCGGGGATGCCCCGGACCAAGGTGAGGTACTGTTCTGACATCTGAGAGGCGCTCCAACACTCTTCTTTTTCTTCTTTTTTTAAAGATTTATTTGAGAAAGAGAGAGTATGAGTGGGAGGGGCAGAGGGAGAGAGAGAATCTCAGGCAGACTCCAGGCTGAGTCCAATGTGGGGCTCCACTGCACAACCATAAGATCATGACCTGAGCCAAAACCAAGGGTCAGATGCTCCACTGTCTGTGTCACCACAGTCTTTAGTTTGTTTTCTGGTGTGTCAAACCTGGGGACAGTGTTCACTTCCAGAACATCTTCATTTAGCTATGGAGTTCAGGTACTGGCGTAGCATCTGGGCTGTTCTCCAGTTAACTCAATTAAAAATAGGGAAGCATGTCTTGGGGGTGTGGTTTCAAGGATATCAATTGAGGAGAGGGAAACTTACATGTGAAAAAGAGGTCTTATTACATATGGCTTGAACCTCCTTGTGATTTTTTCCATCTTTAGCTGATGATGGAGAGGTTCCCCTGAGGGAGAAGGAGAAGAAAGTGCGTCCCTTTTCGATGTTTGACACAGTGGATCAGTGTGCCGCCCCACCCCCCTTTGGGGCTCTGAGGAAGAACCAGAGCAGCGAGGACATCCTGCGGGATGCTCAGGTGTGAAGAATGGCTCAGGTTAACATTTAGTGGTAATTCTGTGTGTGCTCTTTATTTAAAAAAAAAAAATTTTTTTTTTAAAGATTTTTCTTTATTTATTCGACAGAGAGAGCTCACAAGTAGTCAGAGAGGCAGGCAGGGGGTGGGGGGGAAGCCGGCTTCCCTCGGAGCAGAGAGCTTGATCCCAGGACCCTGAGATCATGACCTGAGCCGAGGGCAGAGGCTTAACCCACTGAGCCACCCAGGCGCCCCTGTGTGTGCTCTTTAGAAGAGAGGGACTATCGTGTTGAGGGAGAGCAAGATAAACCAAAATATTTCTGGAAGATGAGAACACAGAATTTTGTCATTTTGAATTCTGCAGCTTTAAGCATGTTTGTGGTAATTGGAGAAAGGCTGCCATCCTTTCTGCTGGCTCCCATTTTGTGTGATTCTCTGAAAACTAGGAGCGTGCTGAAGCACATCGTATGTGCACTACTCAGCGACCTCTGGTTTCAGAATCTGGAGCTGAGGTATTGTCGGTAACGATTTGGCATGAATCTTGTGTGGCTGTTAGGATCCTAGCCTTTGACAACGGGTGATGGTGGTGTGCTCCCAGTTAGGTGTTTTGACCACAGTGGTGTGATGAGCGAGGGGGATTTTGGGTTATTGAGGCCATCTGTGAATATGTGGAGTGGGAGTCTCCAAGTTGGGAGTGGTGATGAGGAAGAGGCATGCAGGCAGGAACCATAGCGCAGTCCTCTGGTTCCTTATTAAACGTAGTTCAGTGAAGAGACCTATGAGTTTTTAATGACTTAAAAACATAGAGCTAGTGTTCACGAAATTCGGTTATCTAGCACATGCTGTATACCCATTTGGACAGTGTTTTTAACTGCTTTGTACATGTGTGTGTTTCAGGCTGCAAGTAAAAATGTGGCTAAAGTGCCGCCTCCCGTTCCGTCAAAACCAAAACAGATTAACTTGCCTTATTTTGGGCAAACCACTCAGTCAGCGTCAGACATGAAGCCGGATGGAAACCCTCCACAGTTGTCAGCAGGTGTGGCGTCCATGGGAAGCAAACCGAAAGCGGGGCAGCCACAGAGGGTCGTGGTGTCCCCCGGCGCGCCCTCACTCAGCCAGGGCCAGGCCTTGTCTATAGCTGGGAAGCAAGAGAGTCCCCCAGCCGCGGCCGTCCGGCCCTTCACCCCGCAGCCTTCCAAGGACACCCCTCCCCCACCCTTGCGGAAGCCCCAGACCGTGGCCGCCAGCTCCATATACTCCATGTACACGCAGCGTCAGGCTCCCGGGAAGAACTTCCAGCAGGCAGTGCAGAGCGCGCTGACCAAGACCCATTCCAGAGGGCCGCCCTTCTCCACTGGTAAGCTCTGGTCCCGTTTGCACTGGAGCAGGGGGCGGCCCAGTCCCGCCTGGAGTTGTCATCTGTCCGTGATTGTCTGAGTTGACGCACGCTTGTGTCCTGAGGGCTCTGCTGGGTGGCGGCTTGTCTTCCTGCCTGGGTGCTGAGCTGGGTTTCTGCTCCACGTCACGGAGGGATGAGTGGGCGCTGTAGCTGAAGAAACCCGTGGTGCACACACAGCCTTCTGTGTCCCCACTCGCCGGGTCCATCACGTGAGTTAGGCCCGTGCGGTATCCTCCCTGTGGGGTTCACCCCAGGTGCTCCTGGGGGTGGATGGTGGGATAGCTGCCCCGAGTCGTGCTCCCCACTGTGTCTTACGTTCCTCTCGTGAGGACACAGCTGTTAGTGAGATATAAAAACATGGGAAGACTGACAGTCTGGTGATCTGGAGGGTTCTTTCTAAGGGTCATTTGTTTATAAAACTAGAATCGAGTTCACCCTGTTTTAATTGAATAGCGGTGGCTTTCTGGTCATGAAATCAGCACGTGATTGTGCCCTGAAATGTACCTCAAGTAACCAGACAACAAAAGAATTTATACATGTGCTGTGGCCGATTTGGCTTCATTGAGAACTGATACAGTAATTTGGAAATTGGATAGTTTTGATAGAATCAGAATGATAAGGGGAATGGTTTTAATAAACACAAGTGGTTCTTAATGTTGTCAGCCAAATAACGATTTCCCCCCCTTGATTTACTTTTGAGACATATGAAAGAGAGGGTGGTACATGTTTAGTTTTAACCCAGATGCAGGAAAGGATTGCTTTTTTATGTTGTTTTCATATTTTTGTTTTGTTTTCATATTTTGACTTTTTTTTTTTTAAGATTTTATTTATTGATTTGACAGACAGGTCACGAGGCAGGCAGAGAGAGAGAGAGAGAGAGAGGAGGAAGCAGGCTCTCCGCTGAGCAGAGAGCCCGATGCTGGGCTTGATCCTAGGGCCCTGAGATCATGACCTGAGCCGAAGGCAGAGGCTTTAACCCACTGAGCCACCCAGGCGCCCCTTCATATTTTGACATTTTAAGTTTGTTATGAGCAGTAGTTTCTTTCTTGCGTTTTTTTTTTTTTAAGATTTTATTTATTTATTTGATAGAGAGAGATCACAAGTAGACAGAGAGGCAGGCAGAGAGAGAGGAGGAAGCAGGCTCCCTGCCGAGCAGAGAGCCCGATGCAGGACTTGATCCCAGGACCCTGGGATCATGACCTGAGCCGAAGGCAGAGGCTTAACCCACTGAGCCACCCAGGCGCCCCTTTCTTGCGTTTTTTTAAAAGATTTTATTTATTTATTTGACAGAAGGATAGCACGAGTAGGCAGAGAGGCAGGCAGAGGGAGAGGGAAAAGCAGGCTCTCTGTTGAGCAGGGAGACTGATGTGGGGCGAGATCCCAGGATCCTGAGATCATGACCTGAGCCGAAGGCAGAGGCTTAACCCACTGAGCTCCTTAGGCACCTCAGCCGGTGTTTTCTTACAGTTACAACTGCAGCATTTTTCTTCATGGTACGTGAAATAATGGCACGTGTTCCCATCAGTGAGGGCTTTCATTCTGTGATAAGTTTACTGTGCTAACATGGAAGCCTTGTGTGGTCTTCTGTTGTTTTTAAAAAAGTTACTTGTGTTGAAGGGTGCCATGTAGTAACTATGAAATTGAAGGAGGCTTTCAATCTTGTGCCCTGTGTCTGTTACCCGCCGGTTTGATTTAATCCTCATAAGGGCTTTGTTTCCGTTTCTGATCAGTCTATGGCAAGCCTGTGATAGCCGCCGCCCAAAACCAGCTGCACCTGGAGAACGTGTACTCCAGCAGCCAGAGCCAGCCTGGCAGTCCCGAGCCTGATGTGGAGCCTGTGGCCTCGGGCCAGGAGAGCCATGAGAACGAACGGATTCCTCGGCCACTCAGCCCGACCAAACTGCTGCCCTTCTTGTCCAACCCCTACCGAAACCAGAGCGACGCTGACCTGGAAGCCCTGCGCAAGAAACTTTCCAACGCGCCAAGGCCACTCAAGAAACGGAGCTCGATCACAGAGCCAGAAGGTCCAAATGGGCCAAATATCCAGAAGCTTCTGTACCAGAGGACCACCATCGCTGCCATGGAGACCATCTCTGTTCCCTCATATCCGTCCAAGCCGGCGTCCGTGGTGGCCGACTCTGACAGCCCAGTTGAAACCCAGAGTCCATGTTTATACGTGGAGCCTGAGAAGGAGGCGGTCCCTCTCGTGTCTGAACCAGTGTCCCCAGAGGCTGTGGGGGGCACCAGTTCTGAGAGCAGTGACGTGGCGGCTCCTTCCCCAGGCCTTGATTACGTGCCTGCAGGAGTCCCGGACGGCAGCGCTGGTTTCCAGAACAGCGCGGAAGAACCAAGTGCAGAGGCCCCGCATCCACTAGAAGTGTACCTGGACGAGTATCCCCCGTACCCGCCCCCGCCATACCCGTCTGGGGAGCCGGAAGGGCCAGGAGAAGACTCGGGCAGCATGCGTCCACCTGAAGTCACAGGGCAGGTGTCTCTGCCTCCTGTAAGTAACGTGCTGTGTCGCGGTCCTTTCAGGAGCACCCCTTGTCGCAGATGTCCAGGTGGTTGACTCTCAAAGACCCGGGGAAACACGCAACTGCTCAGGGCCATTTGCAGAGTACGGTCTGTGTGTGAATTGCCCGTGGTCGCCACGGTTGCCTTTTATTTTACACCCCCTTTAGCGCTCAGGAGAGCTCGGAAGTATGAGGAAGATTTGGTGTATTCAGGGTAAAGAACGTCTCTGCTTTTTAGGAAGAACCCTTTTCTTTGGGAAGAGGCAGAATTGGGTTCTTTACGATACAAACCCCACGCCGCTGTGGTGGTCCCTTCTGGGGAGGCCGGTGAGGCTGGGAAGGAGGAGACCAGGCTCGGAAACTCCCTCCCTTGACCAGCTCTGTGAAATCAGGCAGACGGTGCCCCTTTCCTCCCCGGTGACATCAGTCTTTGACACTGTTCTTCCTCTCAGTGATGTGTATCTTTAAGGAACTGTTTCAGGGGATCCTCAGACTTCCAACGTTGGTAAACTTGGGAGTATGCGGGACAGATGGGGGTGGGACGAGCCTGTTCCTCTCTTCCCGGCTAGGGGACCCCTGGCGTGCCCCTGAGCCCCAGCTTCCCTTCCTCCCAGGCTGTGCGTGTGTTGACTTGGGCACATCGCACACAAGCCTTCCAATTGTCATGCCTTTGTTTGCAAGTCTGTTGTGTCCCTTTGAAGTCTGCAAGAGAGGATCAAAAGTCCCAGGGTGTCCTTAAATAAAGTTGACCTTTCAGGTGTAGCTGGCATTGCGCTGTTTCCATAGGATGCCAAACCCGGAGTCTTAAAGATCGAAGCAAAATTGCATATTACAGGGATTTTTTTTAAGTGCTTTATATTTTTGATCCCTCATTGCATCTTTGAGATGTAACGGTATTCAGAGATGATGATCGTCCTGATTTGCCAAAACTGCTGATTACTGTGGATATTTGCTTCCAAGTTTTATACAGCACATGCTGGATTCTAGGGGACAAGGTTTAAGTAGAGATTAGGCCTTGAAACAGTGCTGTGCCCCGTCCGTCCCGGCACGTGGCTCTCTGCAGCTGGCGTTAAACTTGTGGGAAGGAGAGATGACTTCACACCTGTTTTTGTTGTGTCCCAGCCCCCCCACTACTTTGGTCGTTAAGTCAAAATGATTCACGTACCCAGGAATAGAGGAGACCGGAGGGTCACATTGTCACCATCTGTTCCTGTCATCCCAGGGGAGCGATTTCCTTCTTGTCTGGCTTTTCAAGAGACCGAACCGTGTGTGATTCTTATTTGGAGTGTGGGCGGGGTCCTGCCCATCCCGCTTGCGGCTTCATCTCATGGTCATGTGACATCTACACTTCTTGTTTCCCAGAAACAGCAGCAGTTGAGTCATGGCACATTTGTGAAGTGGAGTGATGGCCACTTGATGTTTTCTAAGCCTCGGTAGTTTTCCGCATCCGAAATAGAGTAAGGACCAGGCTGCATAGCACAGTAAGCCTCAGGAAACGTTGCCACTTTGCTGGGCGTGTGTAGGAAACTTATTGAATGGCTTGTTATATCAGTCTTAACACTTTTGCTGTATTGTTTTGCTGTATTGTATTCATAGTTGAAGGGCTTAACTAATTGGCTCGTGTATCTTGGAGTGTAGTCAAATTCTGAACATAAAATGGGGATAGCATTTTAAGACTGCAAAGATTTCTTGTTAGTATACGTAAGACAGGCTGATAATACTTACTATTTCCTTGGTTATATGCTTTCCCCTGAGGAAGCATTTTGTTACAAGATGGTTGAAGGGAAGGGATTGTGCCTTAACTTCCTTATCTGTAAGGTGGGGTCACAGGGTTTTGGTGGGGAGTCCACCAGTAGCCATTCATTAAACATTAGTCATGATAAGTCTGATTGTGCTATTGCCTGGTTTAATTGTGTGGGGTTTGCTAGCCTGCTCAGAGAGGGAACACGAAGGCCAGTCTTGGCTGATTTTGCGCCCCACAGAAAGCCAGCCTGCTCTCATCGCCTGTCAGATCTTGCCGGCTTTGTTACACAGGTGTCATTCAGTAAGCTATGTGTTGTGATTTATATACATTTCTAGATAACATTTCATGTCCATAAAATGTGCTGATACAGATTTTTAAATGTCCTTTTACTTCCTCAGCTGAGACATTCCTCCTCCCTGTCCCGAGGTCTGCTCTCCGAGACCAGGGTCCTTACTTCGCACCTCTCTCCCGCAGGGCAAAAGGACAAACTTGCGTAAAACTGGTTCGGAAAGGATCGCGCACGGAATGAGGGTGAAATTCAACCCCCTCGCTTTACTTCTAGATTCATCTTTGGAGGGAGAATTTGACCTTGTACAGAGAATTATTTATGAGGTATGATTGGATTTGTAGATTTCTTAAATACATTATATTTTGTTTCTGACTTGTGCTTAAGAAGCTCCTCTAGAGGGGGGAGGGGTATGGAGGGAAGAAGTGGGAAGGATGTGGAGTGGGCTGGGGTGACACGGAAGTGCGGTGTCCCCAGCACTCTCCAGAGTACTTTTCTGTCTGGGGAGATGGTTCCCCTCTGTTTACAGTTGCTCCTGGGTGGACGTGGACTTGCGCTGTTAAGTTGCACATGTGGTCCCTTTTTTCAGAAGCCTACTATTTAAAATATTTTTAGTTCACTTTTTTTCCTTAACATGGGAAATGCACCTTCTCCTCAGACTCTAATTGTGTGGTGGGGAGCCAGAGGATAAATAAGCAAAAATGACTGAGGATATGGTTCCCGGCACCTGTTCACTTTTTAGACTTTTTTACAGTGAGTGCCTACTTAATGTGGCTCTTCTAGCGGTCTTATTTCTAGACCTGAGGTTGGCGTAGTCATTTTGGCTCCTGGAGGTTTTAATTATAACTTAAAAAAAAAAAAGCAACCAGCAGAAGCCTATTGCTGTTCCCTTGATCCTGAAGAGCCAGGTGACAGTGACAGGAAGTCTGGGTGATGGCTCCCCTTCATCTTGATGTCGCAGGTTGATGACCCGAGCCTACCCAATGATGAGGGCATCACGGCTCTGCACAATGCTGTATGTGCGGGCCACACGGAAATTGTGAAGTTCCTGGTGCAGTTTGGTGTGAATGTCAATGCTGCAGACAGTGACGGATGGTAAGTCCCCAGCGACTGCCACCCTGGCCGCGGGGTGACCCCGGCGCTGTTGGACGCTAGGAGCATCCGCAGGTGTCCTTGTGTGACAGTCCTCTTGCTCCTGTTCTGGAAGCACGTGCAGTTTTTATGAAGTATTGTAGTTGAGTGATGAGAAGATGTCCCTGAGTGGCACAGATGTGGTCGACTTGTGCGAGTTTGAGAGATATTGGTCCCAGCCCAGTCCCCCGAGTCCAGCGATGCCCATCTTCAGTCCACGGATGTCCACTATGCATCTGCAAGAGGGAAGCAGAGTTTGTAGCATTTCCCAAGTGTATGTGACTGTAGAGTCCTGTTTCATGGAGCACTCCGTGGGATGGTCATGTGCATGGAACCCAGGGGGCATTGTTAGAGATGATGAGTATCCTTCATAGGATCATGGGTTATTATTACACAGTGAAATAAGGGGTCCTGATTGGTGCTTTCACCTCCAATGACTGTAATAGGACAGAGAGAAGATTCTGTAATTCTTCTTTTTAAAGAAAGTATGAATTAGAATGAGCTTTTTTTTTTTTAAGAATACAAAAACTTTTCTATATACAATTATTTAAAGGTAAACACCAGTCGTTTTTTAATCCTTTCCCTTCAAATTTACATAAATGTATATTTTGTAGCCTAATTTTTTGGTTTATGCTTATAACCTAAGCAAAACAAATTCCGTTTTTTTTTTTTAATTTTTTTTTAAAGATTTTTATTTATTTATTTGACAGACAGAGATCACAAGCAGGCAGAGAGGCAGGCAGAGAGAGGAGGAAGCAGGCTCCCTGCCGAGCAGAGAGCCCAATGTGGGGCTCGATCCCAGGACCCTGAGATCATGACCTGAGCCGAAAGCAGAGGCTTTAACCCACTGAGCCACCCAGGCGCCCCCCCACCTTTTTTTTTTAAAGTAAGCTCTACACCCAGTGTGGGGCTTGAACTCATGACCCCAAGATCAAGAGTTGCACGTTTCCCTGACAGAGCCAGTTGGCACCCCCAAAACAAATTCTTAGTGTGTCATGATGTCTTTGTTCCCCTGTTACTAGCAGTTTAGGTCATATATAATTTTTCACTATTAAAAAGCATGCAGTTAGGGCACCTGAGAGCCGTGATGCCCTCATCATCAGTTGGTTAAGCTACTGCCTTCGGCTCAGGTCATGATCCTGGAGTCCCAGGATCAAGTCCCACATTGGGCCCTCTGCTCAGCAGAGAGTCGGCTTCTCCCTCCGCCCCTCGCCCCTCTCATGCTCTCTCTCTCAAATAAATAAAAACCTTTAAAAAAAAAAAAAGCATGCAGTTAAAAATTCTGCAGAATATTCACCAGACTTTGACCTGCTGTGTTCTGGGATGCAGGGTGGGAGATCCGTGGTTTTGGAGACTGTACACCTGAGAGGACCGGAGTGAAGAGGGGCGGGACGAGAAGGGTGGATGTGTGCAGTCTGGACTCGGGTCTCATGCTGCTGTCTGCCTTTGAGCTAGGCAACGGCACAGGCTTCTCCCCCTTCCCTAGTTGGGGGTCGCCAGGAGCCTGCTGTGAGTGTGTGAGAGGCACACTGCTGGAGGGGCTCTCCGTAAGGGCGGCCGTAAGTTCCTGCCAGCCAGCGGCCTGTCACATGGAATGTGTGTATTTCACGGTCGCTTTTCTCATCTACATTGAAAAGACAAACCTTTACTCAATTAAAATTCAATTTGGACTTCACAAGCTGTTAGGTGAAGGCAGTTCTCCATGAGCAGGCTGATGCCCTCATCAGTGAGAGTGGGAAAGGAGTATGGACTGGTGCCTGTGTCGGGGGAGAAGGCCTCTGGTGTGACGCCAGCTGCACCCCTTGCACTGCCCGGGACACGGGGGTGGGTGCTCTGGAGCATCTCGCCCTGGTTTAGACCATTACTCGCATGTCTCGGCCTTGCATGCCTTGCTGTGGTTCCTCTCGCCCTCCGCAACCATTCCTCCCTGTCCTTCCCCCCTGGGCTCAAATATCCATGTTGAACGGATTTTTAGAAAACCCTGTAGGTTTCCAGAAGAAGGGCCCAGATGGTAGATTCTGAGCACTCTGTGCAGACGCCAGGCTTGCTGGTGTCGCATGCCCGGGGAGACCCTGCAGCCTGCTGTGTGTCGCCCCACAGGACCCCGCTGCACTGCGCAGCCTCCTGCAACAATGTGCAGGTATGTAAGTTCCTGGTGGAGTCCGGAGCTGCCGTGTTCGCCACGACCTACAGCGACCTGCAGACCGCCGCGGACAAGTGCGAGGAGATGGAGGAGGGCTATACCCAGTGCTCGCAGTTCCTTTACGGTTTGTAATGAGTGTGTTCCCGCACATTCGTGACTGTGCTGATCTGTCCTCTGTTTCTGGGGTATGGTTTGCCAAGTATGTTTATTATCAGGGAAAGCATTTTTATGTCGTGCCTAGTCCTGGGCGCTGGAAACAGGGTGGCCTTGATGCCCGCGAAGAATGTGGCTTTTGTGCGTGTGCCTCTGAGCTGCCCACATGCCACATGGCCCCTGACCCCATGCGGGCCAGACACTGCCCCCCTCGTGAGTGGATCCTCCTTCCACGACGGCCTCGAGGGTCGGCAGGGGCCGTGTGCGAGCCCGTGGAGCTGGGACTTCCCACGAGATCAGACTGAAGTGAAAGAAGGGCAGCACCTGTTTCAGAGCCGAGTTCTGGCTCTTCTGTTGTCTTGGTTTTGCATTTCTTTTTTTTTTTTTTTTTAAGATTTTATTTATTTATTTGAGAGACAGAGATCACAAGTAGGCGGAGAGGCAGGCAAAGAGAGAGGGGGAAGCAGGCTCCCCGCTGAGCAGAGAGCCCGATGCGGGGCTCAATCCCAGGACCCTGGGATCATAACCTGAGCCGAAAGCAGAGGCTTTAACCCACTGAGCCACCCAGGTGTCCATGCATTTCTGATTCTGAGGGAGAACATCACCTCTGACCCTCGAGAACAAGACAGGCCTCTCTCAGGTGGCGTTTCTTTACGACTCTTATGAGCTGAGGTTCATTCTTCTCAGCTAGGCTGGAGTGGAAGTGAGAAGAGGCGGTGAGCGGGTGCTGGGAGTCTCTGTTGTGCATGCTCTGGGAAGCTGCTCCACCTGTCACTGGAAGGGTCATGGGGCTGGTGAGCCTGTCCCTCTGCAAGGCTGTGTCCCCGGCGCACGGGCCGCTCTCAGGCTCAGGAGGGGAGGTAGGGTGGCCTCGAAGCTCTTCCTGTCAATTGTGGGCACTGAGGGTGACCTTGCATTCCTGTTCCCATCTCTGGATCAAGAATGATTTTGATAGACTGAGATTTTACTATTAAGATATTAATATATATTTTATATGAAATGCAGTGGCCAGCTTGAGCTTTACTTAATTATAGAATCTGATCTTAGTTTTTAAATTTTTTTCAACATTTTATTTATTTGATAGAGACAGAGAGGGAACACAGCAGGGGGAGTGGGAGAGGGAGAAGCAGGCTTCCTGCTGAGTAGGGAGCCCGATTCGGGGCTCCATCCTAGGACCCTGGGATCATGACCTGAGCCAAAGGCAGATGCTTAACGACTGAGCTACCCAGGCGCCTTTAAAGACACATAGGGACTTCTGATCGGAGGCTTTACTTTATGGAACGTACCATGAACACCAAGAAAGCATGTTTTTGCCTTAGATGTTGAAATGACCGTGGCCTGGCTTCTCCCTGGTTGGGTCTGGGCGCCCTGCCCTCACGTAGCCCCTCACACCAATGGCAGCTGCGACCTTGACCTTGACTGTGTTGTTCCTCATGTTTATCATTCCTTGCTTTTTAAAAATCCCTCTGTCACCTGTGAATGAATCCTGTATTTCAGGCTGTTGGGTTATGCCTGGGTCTGCCCTTTCTGTGAACTAAGTCACACTGTGATTCTCTGGCTTGTCGTTCTGGAGTCTCCTCTGTGTGGTGGCCCTGGTTCCTGCTGTCTGTCCTGCTTATGGCCGCGTCTTCACATCTGTCCTTCCACTCTACCTTGGAGCATCGGGGTGTGCATTCACTCGTAGTCACAAATGGTCCACGCGAAGTGCACCTGCCGGTCCTCGGGACACTCGCCTAGTGCCTTTCCCGCCATGCCCCCCTCTTAGTTCGGTGAATAGCAGAGTAAGGAGAAATCTTCTCCCATTCTTGGTAATGTCTTGGATGTAAGACTGAAGTTGTTATTTTTTTATTAGAATATGATTTTCTAATTCTGACCAAATATCTTTTAATTAGTATTTTACAGTCATTCAGGTTTTCCCAGAATAATCTCACTGACACTTTGGAGAGCTGTCATTTGAGCAAATCACAGTGCTCCGGATTTCTCTCCTGCCCCGTCCTGCTCCCACTCCAACCTGGTAGAGGCCAGGTTCACTCAGGGTGTCACCCTTGTGAATCTCATGGTCCCGTCTCATTGAAACAGGAAAGTCGGGAGCATAACCGTCCCCATCAGTAGGAACCTGACCCTTAGCTGGTGGAGCCTCTGCTGAAGTGCAGCTCCTTGTCCCATGTCAGTTTTGCCCAGAGCCATGGCGAGGTACCCGGTGCTCTGTTGTCGTAACTGATAGATGATTAAGTTCAGTGTCCACAGAAGCTGAAAAATCTGACTATTCAAGGGCAAGCAGACACTTCTCTAAACCTGTAAAGGTGGAATCAGTAACGAGCTCTGCAGTGCTTGGGTTTCCTGACCTGACTTGCCTGTTCATGTGCCCCGTGCGCGCCCCCTACCTGGCCTGTGCCTGCCCTGTGCCCGGCCCGTGCCTCCCTTTGCCCGCTCCACTCCCGCCTGGTATCTGTCCTGTGCCCACGAGGGGAGAGTAGAGGAGCGTGAAGTAGGGCTGAACGTGCAAGTCTGTTGTTACAATGGAAGTGGATGTTCGTGAGTTTCCCTATCCTCATGACTTTATTCTTGACTCTGTGTAGACTTTTCGTGTCTGAAATATTTGTGCATTGTAATGTGTCTTACAGTTTTCTTCCTCTCCCTTTCCCCACTTGGAATTGGTCAGGGACTGCTCAGTAGACACTGTCATTGTGAGCTGTGGTCGCAGCTGCTCTAGGTTCCAGGTCAAGCATGAGGTAGTTTCTCTGGGCTTCTTCGTCCCCATGCTTGGCGGCGCTGGAGTTCGGCAGGCAGAGCGCTCACTCCTCCAGCAGCCTAGACTCCAGCAGTTCATTATCTTCCTGGGCCTGCAGGGCTTTCTGTACTCCGAGTAAGACTAGTTTCTGAGCTGCCTTAGAGAAGATCGTGGAGGCTATGGTGTCTGGTGGGAGTCCCACCCCCAGGGCTTTTGTTCATGGGGGGCTTCGTGTGGTATTTCCAGTGTTTGGCGCCTGCCCAGCTCTCCTCATTTGGCTTCATGGAGCCGAGGGTTTGAAGAGCAGGCAGTCCCGAGTCACACGTCCTGTGCGGTTTCTTCCTGTCATTTCAGGAGTTCAGGAGAAAATGGGCATCATGAACAAAGGAGTCCTTTACGCACTGTGGGATTATGAGCCTCAGAACGGTGACGAGCTGACCCTGCGAGACGGGGACTGCATGACCGTCATCCGCCGGGAGGACGAGGAGGAGACGGAGTGGTGGTGGGCACGTCTGCACGACAAAGAGGGCTACGTTCCGCGCAACCTCCTGGGGGTGAGCAAGCCATGCAGACGGGTCGCTGTGCAGGCTGGGTTGTGCAGGGACCCTAGTGGTGTGTGGGGGCCACACTGTGTCAGGGGCTCTGTGCAGCTGACTGCCTTTTGCTCACACCACATGGAATTTTAGAGTTTGGATGGTGTGAGGTTTTCACTTAGGGGGCATCCCACGTCCATGCCTGCTAGCCCTTGAGGTCGGGGGTCCTGCTGCTTCCCAGCAGCGTGCAGGACATGGATAACGTTGGCTACAAATGCCGCGTCTGCCCTCGCCAGCATCTGTGGAGCTGGCAGACAGAGTCTTCTCTCTTGTTCAGTGTTACGCTTCATTAAAGCCGGGATCAAACTGTACAGTCGTGTGAGCGCGTGCAAGCTTTCCACCCTGCTGTGTCGGGGTAGAGGTGCGGCTGCCCTCACTGGGGGGCTCTGGGGAGCATTTGCAAGGAGGAGGTGAGGAGGGTGGGCCGAGGGCAGGGAGTGGGAGTAACGTCCTGTGTGTGTAGGGGCTAGGGGTGGCAGAGTAGGAGGGGTGATGGAGAGTCTGAGAGGAGAATCCAAACCAGAAGAGCCTGGTGGTGGGTCGGCAGCATGGCTCTCCCCTCCACCCCTGCTTCACCCCTGCATGCTCACTGTTGGGCAATAGGGGCGTGGTGCACGGGCTCAGAGACGTGCCTCTAGAGACTGCTGGGGTGTCTGAAGGACAGTGGGGGGACGTTTTCGTCCTCTTGCAGACCTGCTCTGGTGTTGAGGCTGCGAACCCGGGCTCTGTGTGAGAACACGCTGTGGTGGTGGTGTGACTTCCGTGTGTGACCGTGGTGTCAGGACCTGGCATCTGCGGATCCTCCATGCCCGTTCCTGTGTGTCTCCTGCCCTCTGGTCCATGGTTCCTTGTTATAAGTCAGCCTTTGGGACTTAGATGGTGTCCACTGGTGTGACCATAATGAAAATTACGAAGCACAGATGAGAGCTAAGGAACCCTGAGCCATGAGCCCCTGAAGCTTCCCCGCCCAGAGGAGCAGCTCGGCCTGCAGCCACATCCCCCTGAACACCAGCAGCACTTGTCACCGTTTCTTCCCTGGGAAAACCTCTGCGAACTGCCTGTGGGTCTGAATCCTTCATTTTACTCCTCTAACAGAGCGGTGCTGCGACTCAGGAACTGGGAAGCCTCACTTGTCCCGCGGGGGGGTGCCCTCAGGAGGCTCTGACATCTGTAGACCAGACCCAAGATTTTCATGTTAATATGACATTGAAATATTCTTAGCCTTTTGGAAATCTCTTTGGGGTAGAAGTGGCCTCTAAGTAACTTTTTTGGTTTCCTTGGAGGCTGAAAAAAATGGAAATCGCATAAACGAGTTTTTAATCAGAGGCTCAGATGGGAGTCTGGAAGATTGTATCCACTAACGATCTTTTCTCAGGAAAATGGTCTTTTGTATAGTGTTGATCTGCCAGTTAGTTTTTCAGTTTTGGCTAGAAGTCTGACTCTCCTTTCTTACAGGGAACCTTATCCCTTTTGTCTGGGTGGGAGGAGGGGGAGGGGGCTCTGTGTAGTTTGCCAGTCGAATTGCTAGTTTGACTTGTTCTTGGCTTGCAGACTGCAGATCTTTGAACTTCACAGGCTTCTCTCCTGCTCTTGCTGTGGAAACACAAAGCCATGGAAATCCATCTGTGGCATTTCTGTGGCATTTCTCAGCTGAGTCTCAGGTCCCACGAGAGTGTTTGTCGGTCTGTTGTGAGTGAAGCTGACAGACCCTGATCTCTCCTGCCCCCCTTGCAC
>ML108475.1:8989-44169 GCA_003697995.1 Taxidea taxus jeffersonii
ATAAATAAATAAATAAATAATCTTTAAAAATATGTATTTTAGAGAGACAGCACGAGCAGGGAAAGGACAGAGGAAAAGGGAGAGGGAACCTCAAGCAGATTTCCTGCTGAGCCTGATTCGGGGCTGGATCCTAGGACTCTGAGCTCATGACCCCAGCAGACATCAAGAGTCAGTTGCTTAACCTTCTGAGCCACTCAAGTGCCCCAAAATAAACTTAAAACACCTCCCCCTCAAAAACCAACCAACTGAACAAAAGGGGCAGGCAGAGGAGAAGCAGCCTCCCCACTGAACAAGGAGCCTGATGGGAGACTTGATCCCAGGACCCTGGGATCGTGACCTAAACTGAAGGCAGACTCTTAACCAACTAAGCCACCCAGGCATCCCTAAGATTTTTTAAAGTAATGTTTACACCGAACATGGGGCTTGAACTTACAACCCTGAGATCAAGAGCCCCATGCTTTACTGACTGTGCCAGCCAAATACCCTGTTTTATTGTATTTTTATTTTTTTTTAAAGATTTTATTTATTTATTTGACAGAGATCACAAGTAGGCAGAGAGGCAGGCAGAGAGAGAGGAGGAAGCAGGCTCCCTGCAGAGCAGAGAGCCCGATGCGGGACTCGATCCCAGGACTCTGGGATCATGACCTGAGCCAAAGGCAGAGGCTTTAACCCACTGAGCCACCCAGGCACCCCTATCACATTTTTAAACAAAACAGTCATTTAAAAAAAAAGGTAAGCAAGTAATAAGCAAGAACATGAGAAACCACTGCCACTTGGAAAATTAAGTGGAGTTAAGATCTTGCCTCCAATGAAAACTATTTCATAAAAGTAAAAATCATCAGCCCCACCTGGTCCTCACTTTAAGACAGCCACCTCCCCTCCCCTGTTGCCAACAAGGCCATCAAAGCTTGATCCTGGGTTCTAGACCTCCTGGGGCCCTGTCCAGCCACCCTACCCTTAGTACCTTTCTGGATATTGTAATCTGACAGAGTGCGGCCATCTTCCAGCTGTTTGCCCGCAAAAATCAGACGCTGCTGGTCAGGGGGGATGCCTGGAGAGAAGAAAGCTCAGTTACTGAGGCTCTGGCAAGCATTTTATTGGCAGTTTCTCCACTCTCCACAGGGATGCTTTGGCATTACCCCCAATCTGTCAAAAGGGAAACTATAAGAGAAGAAGCTGCCTTCCCAAGATCACACAGGGCAAGTCCTGGCAAAGGCTGAGGTCTACACAACCCATCTTGCACATGACAGTGGCTTCTCAGGGCTGGGGACTCCCACGGGATAGCCTTTGGATTCAGCCCAACTCACCCTCCTTGTCTTGGATTTTGGCCTTGACATTCTCAATGGTGTCACTGGGCTCAACCTCGAGGGTGATGGTCTTGCCCGTTAGGGTCTTCACGAAGATCTGCATCTCTGCGTCTGCTGGAAGGTAGGGAGTAGAAATGGGAGGGTGAGAACTGCAGGTGTGAGGAGCTTGAGCTCAGAGGCTGGCAAGCCTTGGCCCCACCAGCCCCTGTGCCAGCATCAAGCACAACTACAGGCCCAACCCAGGGCCTGTCCCCCCACCCCCCCACATAAGCCTGCAGCCCAAGCTTGTCCTATAATCAAGGATCATGCTTCCTCCACCTTACCCCGGGACCCCTGTGGCAAAGTGTGCTTCATGGGAACAATGACTGTGGTTATGCTCCTTGGGCCTAACAAATGAGATTCTGTCAACTTTGATGATGGAATGAGAAGTATACAGCAGGGGGCACTATTTTGCCAGACACCTTTTCTTCTGGTGTGTGGTCTGGAGATAGGATCTCCCCATCCTCCCCTCCCTACCCCTCTGTGAGCCACATTTGCTACACAGGCAACCCTTCCTGCAACCTGATTGGGAATTCCACTTTAGTAGCGACCCCTCCAACACTCTTTCCTGCCTTGCAGTTCTCTCCAACTCCAAGCTCAGACACCCAACACCGTGGCTTCCTTCCCAGTTTATAGTCAAACTCGCCAGACCACGCTTCCTGCGTCTGCTCCAACCCATAAACAGTATCTGCCAACCACGTGCCAGGTACTTGTTTACACATAATTCCATCGTCCTCCCCCCCCCCCCAAAAATCCTAGAAGGTGGGCGCTATCACCCTCTCCTTACGGATATATTAAAGAAGGCAGGTAAAAAGAAAAAGAAAAGAGTAGAAAAAAACCTTGTAGGGGGAAGAGGACTTAATGATTCTAAGACGATTGGCACACTACGTGGCACGGAAAAAAGCTGTACACTTCATACCCCTCCTCCATTAAGGGATTTGTCCAGGAAGACCATCCACGCCCCCAGGCCTTGTGGGACAGCTTGGGCTGGCGGGGCACACAGGACGCTCTCCCAAAAGCCTGCTCGCATTTCGGGACCCGGTCCCCGCTCGGAACTCCGGCGCCACGCGCCCAATTCAGCCGACTCGGCCGTCCTGCGGAACCCGGTCCGCGCGGACGGGTTCCCGGCCACCTCCTCCGCTGCCCGAACGCCCGCGGCCTCCCACAGCCTACCGCCCGACCCGGACCTGGAGCGAACCCGCAAGGCCGCCGCCACCAAACCGCTCGGCCACCTCGTTGAAGAGAAAGAGGGCGGCGGAACCGGAAACCGCCGAGTTGCCGCCGAAAGCGCCTGCGCACCGAGCACGCTGCGCGTTTGCGTCACAATCCGCGCCGCGCGTTTTACCCCACCCCGCCCCCGCCCTGCTGCCATGTTGGGTGCTGGCGAACGAAGCCGTGACGTGTGTGGGCGAGTGTAGCTAACACGCTTGCGGGCTCGGGCCTCGTCCTCCAGGTCACGTGAGGGGATGCCTTCACGTTTCCAGGTGTTTCCACCTATTGTCTGTGGGTTGGCCAAAATCTGATGACACGTAGCGGCCTCTCGGGGAATACTTGCTGACTAGAGAGTAGACCATTTGTACTAAAGCAAAGAAATGAAGCAGGGGGTCAGCCGGTCCCGGACTTCGAGGTCAGGACAGGCAAGCTAGGAGGCGCAGGGGTGGGACGTGCGAGACCCTAGGAGCCACCTAACACCAGCAGTAAGTTGTTTGAAAACTTTCTGGACTCTGTGCGCAGATGAAATTTCAAGGCGGCGCTTACCAGGGCAGCGAGGTCAGGTGGAGCTGCTGCATTCACTCAAGAAAATGGGGTGCGTCCTAGGGTGTTTTGGGCCAAGGAGAACTTCTGTTAGGATTAAGGAGTCTCGTGGATAGCTAAAAAGTGCCAGGATTGCTAAGGGAGAAGATGGAGATGTTACCTATGGGTTTGGCAGCGTAGCTCTTTATTTCCTTGAATGCTTACCCGCGCCCCCTATTGACAGGCAAAAGCACACACTCTCGGGTCTAGGAAGATGCCTTCAGTAACAATTTCTAAGTGCTTAAAAGATGAGGGAACTCTACACAGTGTCTGCTGAGGAATGAACCCAGCCTGGCTCCCTGTGGCAGATGAAGTTTTTCACAGAGGTAAGGGAACAATGTTGTGAGCAGTAGGAAGAGCATCTGTGAGTATACATAGGTGGTGATAGGAACTTGGGTTATTAGGGTTGCTACCACTGGAGACTTCCACCAAGAGCGGCCACATCTCTTTCTAGGTCAGTGATGCCTGGCTGTCCATAACCCTCCTGTCTCACATCCTGCACTTGTTCCCCTTATGGCCTGCTGGGCCCCAGGATGGAAGGAAGCCACTGCTAAGTACACCCTTCCCTTTTTAGTAACAGAGTCTTTTTATTGATAACTTCCCAATAGCATCTGTAAACATCGGGTACAAAAATATTCCGTTTAACTGTTTTCCAAGGTGGCTCAGCTTGCTCCATAGAGGCCCTGCGAGAGACCTGCTGGGCCTTCAAGGTTCACACCTCTTGTCAGAGAAACATAGGCCTTATCAGGCTTGCAGCTGAATGGCCAGCCTCCATCTTGAGCCTTCTACAATTGTCTCAGAAACCTCCTTGAGATACCTATTGGAGACAGTATTCAATACTTTTGTTGGAAAAAGGGACAGGGAGACCAGAATTAGTGGGTGCAGGGATGGGCAGGGGTGAACTCAGATGACAGTGCTGGTCCACTTTGAGGAGGTCTCAACCAGGGCACTGGGGAAGGGGCTATTTGGCTCTGGTCTCTGGGAGCCTTTAAATGTTGTTTAGAGCAGACCTCAAGCTTGGCTCTGGAAAAGCTCCCTTACACCCAGGCCCACAACTCCAGCTGAGCTGGTCATCCCCTGGCCTGGCAGAGGGGTCTGCAGACGGCAGATGTTCTCAATGAGGAAGCAGGAAGGACAGACCCTCTAGGAATTCCACACCCCCAGAGGGAGCCAGGTCCCCCGGGGAGCCCTGGGTGACAGAATAGAGTGGCAAAGCTGCTGATCTCCAAGCAGGGTTACCTGCTGCCACCGCAGAGACCGGGGAGTGCTGCCACTGCCCTGATACCCCTTGGGGTACCAGGGAGTGGTGTTACTCGCCCGGTGTCTCCTCATCATCCGTCTGGCTTCGGCCATTGATGACAGGGGAGCTGGACCGGACATGGGAGAGGTCCTCGAAGCCAGGGCTGAGGGAGGGTGAGACCGTGTCAGGGCTGGTGTCACAGGAGCCCGTGCTCTGTTCCGAGGTGGCAATGGTGGTCGTGGTGCTGGGTGGGATGGGGTCTTCATCCTCGTCCTCCAGGAGGGATGCTTCTGGGATGTCTGGGGGATGGAGGCCAGGAATTGGCTTTGTCACTGTGATGGGCACCATGATGAGGGATTACCTGGGCCTATGACCCCTGACAGCTCCCCTGCCACCCCATGGGGGATAATGCGGCTCATTTTATAGAGGAGGAAACTGAGGCCCAGGCAGGTGAGAGGTTTCCTGCAAGGTGCGGCCAGGACTTGGCTTCTCTGGGGTCGAGCCTGAGTCTGGCTCTGTCTTCTTGACTGTGTGGCCAGGGCCAGGCCTCTCACCACCCCTGCCTCAGCATTCTGCTCTAGAAACCAGGCCTGATGACAGCATTGCCTCTTTTTTTTTTTTTTTTAAGTAAGCTCTTCACTCAACGTGGAGCTTGAATTCACAACCCCAAGATGAAGAGTGCATGCTCCACTGACTCAGCCAGCCAGATGCCCCAATAGCATTGCCTTTGTGCCCATGGTTGTTAGCAGCCTTGGGGTGGGGAGATGTTGGCCCCGTTTGGCAGAGGGGGCAAATGCTCAGCATGGGGGATGCTGCACTTCCTCTGAGAAGTCACTGCTCCTTTAGGCTACACAGTCTCCCCCTATATGAAATGGGCTACTCACAGCCCCTACTTCATGGAGGGTTACAATAAGAGCCTGGCTCATAGGGCTATGTTACATCCACTTGGGCAAAGGCTGTCATCTTTCTTATCCACATTCCCCCATGTAACCTCTCCCCAGGGAGGGGATCCTGGTCCTGGCACCTGCTCTACAGGTTGCCAAGACTAGCCAATCACACCCCCCCCACCCCTGCCCCCTGCTCCAGGTCTCTCTGGATCTACTGGCCACCAGGGCCTGGGCTTAGTGTCAGCCCCTGAGGTGACCTTCTGGAAGGAAGCCCTGGGATGAAGGCAAAGGCATCCGTGGGTGCAGAGGCCAGACGTAGGAGACAGGAGCCCTGGGTGACACTTACGGCTGAAGGCCTCCGGGTGCTGCCTGGCCAGCTTCCCTTTCAGCGTCCTGCAGGGGAAAGGAAGGCATACAGGGCTGAACCTGCTCAGCAGACAGGCTGGGCCTGGTGCAAGCCAGGAACTCTTGCTGCCAGCTCTAGGTGGGTGGGGGATGGGAACTGCCCTTCCGCATACATACTGCTTGTCACTCTCTGGTCCTGGGCTAGAGGGAGGCCCATGTGCTCAACCCTGCAGACCTCTCACCCACAGGGCAGATGGCAGCCACCTAGCTGTCACAGAGCTTGTGCGGGTCCTTGGTGCTGGGTCCGGCTGGGCCCTCTACCTGCCATGCTCTTCTTATGTCTAACCTTCCTCTGCCCAGATAACGTTCCAGGAAGCTTCCTCACCCCCTCCTCAGCAGTCACTCCTGTGGGTGACTTGTCCCAGCCTGTCCCCCATCAGCGGGATGAGAGTGTCTGAGGGCCAGGAGTGGCAATCCACACACCAGACACTGAGTACTTGCACACGTTAAACTGACATTCACAGAGAAAGGCCTGCTTCATTTTTAACCAGCTCTTTTTCCTTTTTCCCCCAAAGTCATGAAGTCATGTTTAAAAGAATGAGAAAGGGGTCTTTGGGGTGGAAAGACCCCTTCTTACAGTCAAGGAGTGACTGTGGCCAACCAGTCCCTCCCAGAAGTACCACCACCGCTGGGTGCCCCCACCCAAGGAGCAGAAAAAACTATCTTCTTCCTGGGCGACACAGATATGCACGAAGAGTGCCAACGCCTGGGGTTCCTGCTCACCCCCAAACACCATGCCTGGCCAACCAGCTCAATGAGATGCCCCAGAAAATATATGCTTTTATAAAGGAATTAATTGGCCTGTCTCCTGAGTTCTGCTCCCCAGTCTGCCAGTGGGTGCGACTGCCCGGCTGCAGCTCTGGCTCACTCCAGACCTGGGCACGTGACCATGGTCGGCAGTGGTGGCATTCATGAGGTTCTGGGTGCTGCAGGAGTGTTCTGCGTGCCCATGGACTTGAGCATCATTTTTCTCTGTCCTCACAGGAAACAGCTCAGAAGGGGACCCACAAAACCTGGCAATCACACAGGCCTCTTGAGAGAAGACTTGGGTTGGGGACTGGAGGACCAGAGGCTTGCCTTTCCCTGGCTGCACTTGCCTGCCTTTTGCATTATGCATCTGGTGCTATGTTGCATTTTTTGAAAGACAAATAAACCTTAAATTCAGAAACCAAGATTTTCTTTCCCAAAGCTCCGATCTTCTCAGATGCTAAGTGAGTGCTGAAGCCTCATAAAACAAATGAGCTGAATGTCCCCATTGCTCTGTTATGTGGAGTGCGTGGTCCTCACTGAAGAGGGGAGGAACCTGAGGCTCAGAGCGGGGAGGCAGAGGGCTGGAGGGGCCGAGGACCCACCTGATTCTGCGGAAGATGCTATCCAGGTCCCGCTTCATCTCCACCAGGGTCCTTGTATGGTGCAGGAAGCGCTCGCTCATTTGCTGTAGGCGGGCACTTGACAGGTTGTTGAAATTCAGCAGCATTTCGTTGGTTTTCTCAAAGCGGTCCAGCCTGGCAGAAGAGAGAAGGCACCAGCCCTACAAACCACGCCCTACAAACTAATCATGCTAAGCCCCCTCCTGTTTCATGACCTCTGCATGTGTTGTTCCTTTGCCATGCAAAACTCTACCTACTGTTTGAGGGATCTAGCAAACTCCTATTCAACCTTCAAAACCCTACCCATGTAGCCTTTACCCACTCTGGCAAGCAGACTCTGACTCCAACTCCCTCGACTCTCTAGACCCAGGTTATTCCTCTGGCCCAGCCCTGACACCATGGGGCCAGGAAGGTCTGTGTCTGGTTTTGTCTTTCCTCACTGTGGGAGTTCACCAGGCAAGGCCTAAATTTGACCCAGGCAAAGCCAGCACCCCTGTCACAGCACCCCTCACTTTGAGAAATGCAAGAGTATCAGGTCTGTGCTGTGTCATAAATGGCAGGAAGAACTTTGTCTTAAATACACAAAAATAAAGCCACAGGAGGCTGTTCTTCTACCCCAAGATTGTGCAAGATTTTCTTCCCCTTAGAGCAGTTTGGAATTAGGGTGAGGCTGTGGTGGTCACAGTGCCAAGCCCCAATGAGGGTAAAAGCTACTGATGGCCCCTCCAAAAGACCATGGGTACTCTCCAGATACAGTCTAGGCTCTCAGAGACCAGGCTCCTAACAGAGACCACCAGCTCACTGACTTCCTTAAATCCCCTTCTGCAGCCCCTTCCCATCCCAATTCCCCACCCCCAGGCCCTGGGATAGGAGCTGCTGCGGCCCCCGCCAAGCCATCCACAGCTGTGAAACCATCCCAAAGCCTTGCTTTCCTGTGCCAAGGCCTCGCCTCCAGGCCAGGAAGGAATTTACTTTGGAGCCAGCCGGCAAATTTCCTCATTTCCTTCATTTTATCACCAGTGTGGGCCCAGGGTAAGGGCAGGCAAGGCAAGAATGCTGGCTAGCGGGTGGATTCCTTCCCACGCCCAGGGCCCACAGCCCTTGGCCACCACTCACATGTTCTTCTGAGCCAGGATGATAGCGTTGACGTCATCTGTGTTCACCATGCTCAGGATGCGGCTGCAGAAGACCCTCGAGGCCGAGTCCGGGGGGTCCATCTCTTCCTCCTCCTCCGCTGCCTGAAATAGGCAGGAAGAGAGTCTTCAGTCTATACCAGGCAGTGGGATAGGTGGGGTAGAAAGGAGGGGCTGGGAACCCTGGGCCCCATGACCATAAGTCCTGGGTCAAACCACCTGAGCCTCAGCTTTGTTTGTCACCCTGAGGATTTAGGGGTGTTGGGAGGATGTATATCTGAACTGCACCCCAGCACATCAGAATCCCATCACCCACCCACCTCTATGGCCCCCAGTCTCCATGGGCCCAAGGCCATGGCCACCTTCCACCTGCATAGATCTGCCAGCCTCCTCCCACATCCTTCTGACTTTGTTCATCCCATCCCAGGGCTTTTGCACCTGCTGTCCCCATATGCATGACTGCCCCCTCAAATCATCAGCACCTCCAGTATTCGATGACTACCCCCGACTCCAGTCACTTAGCACTTTGTTTTAATGCTTCATTAGCTCCTCTTGTCCTGAAATGATCTTAGTTATCAGTTGTCTTTTTTTTCAAACACGTATTTATCTTAGAGAGTGTATGTGCACACACGTAAGTGGTGGGGAGGGGCAGAGAGAGGGAGAGTGAGAGAATCTCCAGCAGACTCCTTCCTGAGTGCAGAGCCTGACCCCGGGCTCAATCCCATGACCCTGAGATCATGACCTGAACTGAAACCAAGAGCTGAATCTTAACTGACTGAGCCATGCAAGTGCCCCCTCAGCTGATCCTTTCGCCTGTGGCTCCCAAAACAATGTCAGCTCTAAGAGAACAGAAGCATGTCTCTGCCTCCAGAGCCCAGCCCAGAACCCAGCTCACAGCAAGGGATCACCAGAACCTAGCTTGGCGGCTTTCAAACTCAGCTCCGACAGTGGATGTTTATTAGCAAATTAAAGCCAAGAATTTCAGTCAGGCTGTGGGCCGCAGCAACCTAGATGGCTCTGTGGCTAGGCAAATAACCATCATGGAGGGTGGGGGGCTCCTGGACCATGCCAGGGCAGAAAGGGGTCACAGGTTCAGCACTCACCCTCCACGGGGCAGTATCAGGCAAAACCCAGAATCTTGACATAGCTTGGCTCTGGGATCCACATATTTAACTGCCGATAGAAAGGCCCAGTTGCAATTGGTTGAGATTCACATGCAGGACCAGGAAGGGCTTTCAGAGCCCACTCGATCCACCCTCCACTTTATTGAGCACTTACTGTATGCTATCAAATCACTAAGCTTCAGACACTGAGAATTGTTATCCTTAATTATGTATTAGGAAATTGAGACTCAGAAACTGAGGAAATGGACCATTGCCACAAACCCAGTAAACCTGAGTCACAACTCAAAATGCCCATAGTCTACAGGATCCGCAAAGGTGTGAATATGAACAGATGTTTAGTGCTCACCTATGCCAGGACAGTTACTCCTTATGGCAACTGACTTCTGCCAGACTTCTGAATTTTTCCAGGGGAAAAAAAAAACCAGAAATATGAATGGATGTGTGTGTGCGTGCATGCGTGTGTGTGTGACATTGCCTCATTTACAAATGTTAGCAGCTAGTACTTTTCTCCCTGTAAAGCATAGAGGCCAGAAGTTATTTATTTGCAGCCCCTAGAGGCCTTCTGGAAATAAACTAACACACTTTGTGAAGTTCCCTCCCACCCAATAACCACTATGTTTATTGAATTCCTACTATGTGCCAGGTACCAACACCCACAGTATCCAGATTTCCAAAGAAGTGTGATCATGTATCAAGAAGACACCTGGGCTCAACGGGAGAGTCTGGTGGCAGGAAGCCCCATAGCTAGTGCTTGGCAGGTGCAAGATTTTGACCTGTAGAAAAGGGTTCTGCTTCAAAGTAGGGCTCTTTCCTGTCTCTGGCTCCCAGATGTGAGGGCTGAGGGGTTCAAGGCACACTCTCCACCCAGCTGCCTTTCTTAGGAAGACTTCCCTAATAGTTTGGCCCACATACAAAGTGGAAATGACAGCAAGGGCTCTGGTCCCTGCTCCAAATATATTTATGAGGGAAACACACAGAGAAGGAGGTTGTGTGACCTTGGGAGAGTCCCCTCACCTCCCTGATCAGTTTTCCCATCCAGAAAATGAGAATAACAAAGAATCAGAATCTCACAGCGGTATCTGTGGGGCTGAAACCAAGAGTGATAAGGAGCTGGGCTCGGAGCAAGCTGTTTCTCCAAAGAGAGTATGAAGTCCTAGGGCGGGGCCCGGGAACCAACATTTTAGCAAGGGGCTTCCTGGTACTTATAAGAACAGGAGCAAACATTTGTACAGCACTTCATTTAATCCCCAATCATCCCTATGAAGTAAACACTACCATCTCTAAAGCCAACGACGGCTCAAGAGGGCTGGGCTCAGTTATCCAAGGTCACACCGCAAGGCGGAGGCGCCATGATTCCACCCAGTTATTCACACAGAATTTAATTTGGCGGCCCAAGCTCAGCAAAACCCGCGAGCGAGGTGGGACTCGCATACTCCCTCACGCCCCGCCCCTGCAAAACGGGGAAACTGAGGCCCAAAGAGGGCAATGCCCGGTTCCGGGTGACACTGCACAGCCTGAACACAGGCGGCCCCAGCTCCCGCGCCCCGGATCCGGAACCGGCCCTTGGCGCCACCAGAGAATACACTGCGCGGCCGGGGAAACTGAGGCCTGCACGCAAGAGGGGTGCCCAGATGTGGCCAGCGGCGCGTCCCACCCCGCGACAGCCCGGGGGCCGCGCCCGACCCGGCCCGGCTACCCAGCGGCCCCGGCGCCCCACGCCCACCCAGAACTCGGCCCCGGCGTCGGTGGCAGCAGCACCTGCACATCTGGCGGCCTTGCTCGCGCTTCCGGGATGGCGCCCCCGCCGCCACAACGTCACCACGCACCATGCGTGCGACCGCGCGTGTAGGCGTCGTGCACGGGGCCGATAGGCGTGCTAGGAGGCGCGGCAGGAAGGGGTGGAGCTTAGGTACTGTTATGGCTCTTGAGAGCGTCACAACGAATAGCAAATCAAGCAGTCCCCCTCGCGCCTGCGTGGTTTCCAAGGCGTGAGATGCCCGACAGCCCGGAAGAGGGTGGGGGACTCTAAAAGACAGCCTGCTTAGTGGATGCTAAGACTGAGGTCCAGCCCCGGCAGGTACTCCCTTAAGGCCATGCAGTGCTAAAGTGGCCCGTGGTTGACCCAGAGCCAGACAGCCTGTTTTCTAGGTTGGGAATCAGATTCATCTATTTCAAAAATCCTGCTCCGCTTTTGGTGACATTTCTCTGGTTCAGGATCCCAACCAGGAAGGATCCCATCTACGTTTAGTCATTCATGTCTCCTTAGTCTCCACTCGCTGACATTTCCTCAGTCTTTCCTAATTTTTTATAACCTTAATATTTGGGGAAAGTACTGGTTTTGTAGACTACTCATCAATATGGGTTTGTCCAGTGTCTCCTCATGATTAGACGGAATTTCTCACTTTTGGCAGGAATCCCACAGAAGGGATGTGTCCTCAGTATGTCATATCTGAAGTCACAGGATATTGATGTGTCTCATTATTGGTGATGTTGACGTTGGTTACTTGCTTAAGGCATTGCCTGCCAGTTTCTCAACTGTTAAGTTACCCTTTTCCCCTTTACAGTAACCATCTTATGGGGAGATAAACCTTAAGAGACCATGCAAATATCCTAGCTTTTTTTTAAATTATTTTTTTAAATTTTTATTTATTTCTTTGACAGAGACAGCCAGCGAGCGCAAGTGGGTGTGGGGGTGGAGGTGGAGGGGAGATGGTAGAGGGAGGAGAAGAAGGCTCCCCGTGTGGTGCTCCATCCCAGGACCCCCGGATCATGACCAGAGCCAAAGGCCGACCCTTAACTGACTGAGCCACCCAGGTGCCCTACTTTTTTTTTTTTCTTTTTTAAAATATTTTCATCCAGTAGTTTTAGTAACCATCCATGGCTCTTGCCAGCAAAAATTGCTATGGTGATTTCTATTTATTAATTAGTTACTAATTGGAATTCTATTGTAAACAGGAGCTGTCCATTCTTCTCTAGTTATGCATTTAATCAAGTATTTATATCACTATGAACTCATGAGTATTTATTTTATTTTGTGGGTTACAATAATTTTTTTTATAGGCTTCATGCCCAACATGGGACTTGAACTCATGACCTGAGATCAAGAGTCACGTGCTCTGCAGACTGAGCCAGCCAGCACCCCTACAATTAATTCATTACTTACTTTGTTGCTCCTTTAGGTTAGCTTCTATGTTCTTTTAATATGTCTTCATCTTTGGGACTCGTGGGTGGCTCGGTTGGTTAAGTGTCCAACTCTTGATTTCAGCTCAGGTCGTGATTTCAGGGTCGTGGGATCAGGCTCTGTGCTCAGTGGGGAGTCAGCTTGAGAGTCTCTCTCTCCCTTTCCCTCTGCCTCCCCCCGCCCCGCAAATAAATATTTAAAAAAATATGCCTCCATCTTTCTCTGAGAATGTCCTTAGTTTTAGCACTATAAGCTGTTCCATGTTTGGTTTGGAATATCCCTGGAATCAGCTATTTCTCCAAGGAGGCTGCTTCCTCTTCTTGGAGAATGGTATTGAGAAACTAAAATCTAGGTGGTTGGTGTGCTTACTGCTACTGGGGTATCATTCATTGCTCAGAGATCCTCTCAGCACTAAGAGTTAGAAAATACAAATATATGGGCCGCCTGGGTGGCTTAGTCATTAAGCGTCTGCCTTCAACTCAGGTCATGATCCTAGGGTCCTGGGATGGAGTCCCGCATTGGGCTCCCTGCTTGGCGAGAAGCCTGCTTCTCCCTCTCCCACTGCTTGAGTTCCCTCTCTCGCTGTGTCTCTCTATGACAAATAAATAAAATCTTTAAGAAAAGGGGGGGGCGCCAGGGTGGCTCAGTGGGTTAAGGCCTCTGCCTTCGGCTCAGGTCATGATCTCAGGGTCCTGGGATGGAGCCCTGCATCGGCCTTCCTGCTTGGCGGGAAGCCTGCTTCTCCCTCTTCCCCTGCTTGAGTTCCCTCTCTCGCTGTGTCTCTCTATGACAAATAAATAAAATCTTTAAAAAAGGGGGAGGCGCCAGGGTGGCTCAGTGGGTTAAAGCCTCTGCCTTCGGCTCAGGTCATGATCTCAGGGTCCTGGGATCCAGCCCCACATCGGGCTCTCTGCTCAGCAGGGAGCCTGCTTCCCTTCCTCTCTCTCTCTGCCTACCTCTATGCCTACTTGTGAACTCTGTCTGTCAAATAAAAAAAAAAAAAAAAAAAAAAAAGAGGGCACCTGGGTGGCTCAGTTGGTTGGGCGACTGCTCAGGTCATGATCCCACATTGGGAGTCCCACATTGGGCTCCCAGCTCCATGGGGAGTCTCCTCCCTCTGACCTTCTCCCCTCCCATGTCCCCCTCCTCTCTCAAATAAATAAATAAAAATCTTTAAAAATAATTAAAAAAAAAAAAAAGAAAGAATTGTGGAGCTCTGTGAGGCAGGAGCCAGTGCTGAGAGAAGAGCCTGGGTGCAGGATGCTGGGAACCATGGCTTTTGTCTGCAGACTGCACCAGAAGTGGCCCATGCTGGAAAAACCAAGCTTTTCAATGGGTCCTTCAGGCTCTGCTGGAAGCCAGGAAACTTTCATAAGTGTCCTGGAAGGGCTGGGGAGGGGGATACAGGTCAAGGTTAAAAAGGTCTTGGTTGGCCCCAAATGTTTTATGCAGAGTAGAGTAGAGACAAGAAAATATTTTTCTCTTTTTTGTGTTCAATGGAGAGGGTGAAAAGTGATGGGGACACTCAGCCAGTGATAGGAACATTGTTGGGGGAAGGCCTGAGTCTGGGGACTGGAAGCCGCTCTCTGCCCCCCCCCTTTTTAAAAGATTTTATTTATTTATTGGACAGAGAGAGATCACAAGTAGGGAAAGATGCAGGCAGAGAGAGAGGGGGATCTCTCTCTGCTCCTCAGAGAGCCCGATGTGGGCCTCGATCCCAGGACCCTGAGATCATGACCTGAGCTGAGGACAGAGGCTTAACCCAGTGAGCTACCCAGGTGCCCCTCTGCCCCTTTTTTAGTTTTATTTCCCACTTAGTGCTTATCACAGCTGCAATTAGATATTTACCTGAATCATTGTGCAATATCCAGATCCCTAGGTGAAATAAAAGCTCAATAGGGGAAGAGACCTGACCTATATTGTTTTCATCACTGTGACCTTGAACAAGGCAATTACTTTCTTTGTGCCTCGGTTTCTCCATCTGTAAGATGAGGGTAGTCTTACCAAAAAACATGCATCCAATCCCAAAAAAGGCAAGAAAAGAGAGAAAAGGAGCACAGAGCAGGTGAGTCAGAGAAAAAACACACAGGAAGTCAAATAGGTCCATAATTATATTAAATGTAAATGGGCCAAATGCCCCAGTTATAAGACAAAAGATGGTCAGACTAAATCAAAAAGCAAAACCCAATTCTGTGCTACTTACAAGACATACACATACAACATAAGGATACAGTAAGGTAGAAGGTAAAGGTTGCAAAAAGGATGGTGCATTTAAAAAAATGAGGCAGGAGCACCTGGGTGGCTCAGTTAAGCATCTATCTTCAGCTCAGGTCATGATCCTGGTGTCCTGGGATCAAGTTCTGCATTGGGCTCCCTGCTCAGCGGAGAGCCTGCTTCTCCCTCTCCCCCTGCTTGTGTTCCCTGTCTCTCATCAAATAATTAAAATCTTGAAAAAAAATTAATTTATTTTATTATTTTATTATTTATTGAGCCAGGGGTCACCCGGGTGGCTCAAGTCAGTTGGGCATCTGTCTTCAGCTCAGGTTGTGGTCCTGGGGGGACCTGGGATTGAGTCCCACATTGGGCTCCTTGCTCAGGGGGGGAACCTGCTTCTCTCTCTGCCTGCTGCTCCCACTGCTTGTGCATGCTCTCTCTGACAAATAAATATAATCTTTTTAAAAATGAGCCAAAGAAAAAACAATAAGCCACAAGAGAACCAGTGTGTCATCTTAATATGAGACAAACTCCACTCCAAGGCAAGAAACACTGAAATAAAGAGGAGCACATCATAACAATAAAAAGTTGAGTTCACCAGGAAACTATAACAATTGCAATACCATGCAGTCAATAACATGATCTCCAGATATCAGAGCATTTGTCTCTTAAGGCTTATACAACAACATTAAATACATGTGAATGTTTGCCTTCACCTGTGAAGTCTGAGTGTCAGTCATTACTGTTAGTGTTGCAATAGTTGCTGTTATTAGTTTATATTTAACTTGGTTGTTTACTTATTAGTATCAGTGTTTATTATAATTCGTCCAGCCCTTATAATAGAGATGGGGCTGGATGGGTAAGAGATTCCACTATGCAGATAAAAACACTGACTGGGACGCCTGGGTGGCTCAGTGGGTTAAAGCCTCTGCCTTCAGCTTGGGTCATGATCCCGGGGTCCTGGGATAGAGCACGCAGGGAGCCTGCTTCCTCCTCTCTCTCTGCCTGCCTCTCTGCTTACTTGTGATCTCTGTCAAATAAATAAATAAAAAATCTTTAAAAACAAACAAAGAAACAAACAAACAAAAAGAATCACTGAGGTTCAGAGATGAATAGGGAGTAGTCTAAGTCCCTCAGAACCAGCATTGGTCCAGGGTTTATTTGATGTTCTTTCCCAGGAAATTTCTCACATATCTTCACCACGCTAGCACCTCTTTCGCTGGTTAGGCTGCCTACCTTCCAACCACAATGATTTCCCTGAATTCCCCCCACCTCCTCTCCTATTGTGCCAGTCACTGTGTAGGCCCCAGTGCTGAAACAATGACAAACAACAGACCCTTCCTAGACTATGGGGTTTTCCAACCTAGTGGGCAAGGCAGAGTTAAGTCAAATAATAGTACAGACACAAAATCAGCTATGAAGTGAAGGTTCATCATGCTAAGAGGGCAGCCAATCAGGCTTTGCCTTGGGAGGTCTGGGAGAGCTTCCTGTAGGAGGTGACCTTGGAAGGAGCACCAATCTGACCAGTTAGTTACCTCCAAAGCCAGTTACCTCCTCTGGTGTTAGCTACCTCCAATAGCCAGTGACTGATTTCATTCATTCATTCATTTATCCAACTCCCATACCATAGGTGCTAGGCATCAATCAAGGATGCAGTGGGGACAGCACAGGCAAAATTCTTCCCAGGGTGGAGCAGAGTGGGATAAGAACGAAGGAGATCTGTAAATGGTAACTCCTGGGAAGGAAACAAAATAGAACGAGGGAAGAGTAAGTGTCCCCCCTCCTTTTCAAAACAAGATCCATAAAAACCCATTTAATCGAAGTTACTACCTTCTCCCGAGGCCATGGGTATCTTATCACCCTCTGGCAGAGGGTGCATGGAGAAGAAATTCCTTCCAGCAGCCCTGCTTACTCACTCCCTCACCTAACCATTAATTGCGTTTCTTCTCTGTGCAAGAGAAAACCTTTCTCGGGGATTAGACCACGCGAGGGGGGCGGAGGTTCTGCGTGCCCTTGGGTGATCGCTCTCCTCGAGTCCTTGGGTCCATATCTGTAATTAGAGCGTAAGGGTAGGTCGTCCAGCAGTCCCACAGCTGCACTGAAGGTTACGTCTGAGATCCTTAAGGCAATACCTTTTAGGGCTGTCCTCCCAACAGCCCCCACAAGGTGAGAGTGCGTGCATGGGAGTGTTTATCCCCATTTCGCAGATGAGCAAGATGAAGCTCAAACTGGAACGTTGAGTCCCGGTAGGCAGTGCGGCGCTGACTGGCGAAGAGACCCCGGAGACCCCTCCTCCCGCCCCCGCCCCCGCCCCCGCCCCCGCCCCAGCTCCCGGTGGCGCGGCCGTCTCTGCCACTTTAAGAACGCCCCGCGGAAACAAGCAGGAAGGGGGTGGTGCTTGCTTCCGAGACGGATGTGCGCACAGACCAATGGATGCTACAGTCACAGCAGGGGCGGCCAATGGGCGCGGTGGGGGCGGGGCCAGGAGCCCGAGCCTGGTTCCCGAGGCGCGGCGGCCGCGGCTGGGGGCGGGGAGGGGGGCGCAGGACCCCAGGCGGGGGTCCCGGAGCCGGAGGCACGTGTCCTGGGGCGCCGGCAGGGTTGCGCCAGCTGGGGGCGCTGCCCAGGCCTGGGCTGGTCTGGGTGCCAGGGCGACGGGGGCTGGGGCCGATGGGCGGGGCCAAGGGCCGCAGGGGGAGGCGAGCCGGGGGGCACGGAGGGTCGGAGTATTAGAGGGGGCGCGGCCGAGCGCGGGCGGCTGGGGGTGGGAACCGAAGGGGTCTGAGGGGAGTAGGTGGGCGCGGTGCTGGCAGAGAAGTGCAGGGCCGGGGGCCCCGAGGGGTGCGGGGGGTCGGGGGCCCCAGACTGGTGGCGTCAAACAGGCATGAAGCGTTGGGGGCCTGGGTAGGAGGTTGACGGAGAGCCAGGCCCGGGTGGGGGGTTCGTCTGGAGGGTGTCGGGTATGATGCGATCCGTTGAGGGGCGTCTGGGGACATCAGGGTGTTTACGGGTCGTCTGAGCGGCTGTGGGGAGAGCTGGCCCAGGCTGGGGGCTGTGGTTGGGGGAGGGGGGAGGGCGAGTTATGCGGGCGCAGGGGATTGTGGGGGTGGGGGCTGGGAGGGTCTCAGAAAATGGGGCCGAAGCCCGGAAGGAGCAGGCAGGTGAGGGTTAGGGAGGAGATGCTGTGGGTTAGAATTAGAATGAAAGCTAGGCTTTACCACCTCTGAGCTTGGGGCCTGGGGAAGAGGAGCAGTTGTTCATAGCCAGAAGAGGAGGCTGTAGAATCCCTTGGGGGTCTTGACCACCCCGTAAAGGAGGCTACTTTGAGAGAGTGGTCAGGAGTCTTGAGGAGAGGAGGAAGGGCTCCCAGGGAAGGGTATGGGCCTGGGTCCTTGGCATTGGGGGAGTGGTATTAGATTCAGGGCATGGAAAGAAAAGGCTTGGGATTTCTAGTGGCGACCCTTAGGAGAAGGGGCAGCTGGAGGTGGGAGTCCTGGTAAAGATTCAATTCCCTTTGGGCTCTAAAAATAGACTTCCTGAGACTTCAGTCACCTTAAAAAAATCCTAGCAACCGCCTCTGGGCATTTAAAACCCCAGGTTCAAATTCTGTCCCTGCAGTTGCCTTGCTCTGTGACCTTGGGCAAATAGCTTTTCCCCTCTGGGCTTCAATTTCCTTTTCTGTAAAATATGGGGGCAGAGGATATTTCCTACTCTGGGTATTTGTAAAAACTAAAAAATAATCGGCTGTAAAACAGCTAACAGTGAGACTGATTGATGGCTAGGGTTTGATGTGTGGGACAAACCTGGATTGTTCTTTACCCACTGTACAGATGAGGAAATTAAGGCTGGATGCCCCTAAGTCACATAGCAGGTGATTGGCAGTAGGGTGAATGGATGCAGGGGAGAATGTGAGGGTGGGATTCTTACCCCATCCATTCCCCCCACCAGGGCCAATTCCCGTCCCCCCAGCAGCATGGCTTCCTGTGCTGAGCCCTCTGCCTCCGGGCCTGAGCCCACTGCCCCACCGCCTGCTGGGGTCCCACCACTTGAGGACTTCGAGGTGCTGGATGGGGTGGAAGATGCAGAGGGCGAGGAGGAGGAGGAGGAGGAGGAGGAGGAGGAAGACCTGAGTGAGCTGCCACCACTTGAAGACGTGGGGCGGCCTCCACTGGAGGAGGCCGAGCAGCCTGGGGCCCTGGCCCGAGAGTTCCTGGCCGCCATGGAGCCTGAGCCCGAGCCCGCCCCAGCCCCGGATGAGTGGCTGGACATCCTGGGTAAGGAGCAGGGGTGGCTTGGGTTGACCCACATGGCCTGGACAGCTCAGGTTCAGGAATGACCTTGGCCTAGGCCCTCTTCTCCCCTGAGCCTCATTTCCCCCTTTCTGCTATGCAGTAGTTTGGAAGTCAAACATGTAACCACGGTGATCGCCTGCCACAGGCAACTGGTTGGGACACTTCATATCTAAGAACCCCTTTCATTGTCACATGCACACATGCACGTCGTGTTCTAGCCGTTTCCCAGAGCTGCTAAGAGCAGCCCAGAGAGGCTGAGTCACCTGCCCAGGGCCACACAGCCAGTACTCCAGGTGCTGGCAGCTCCCAACCCCTACTGCTTCCTTTTTTGGCGTTTGTCTGACAAGTGCCTCTTCCCTGAAAATATGTCCAGGGGTCAAACAGATCTGGAAAACATCTCATTTTGTTCAATCCTCTGTCTGACTCATAGCATGCATTAGCATTGCAACTGCTCAGAGAAGGCCTACAAGAAAGAAACTGGGGGATCCCACACACGTGCCCCATCATGTACCCCATGATAGCGACCCCAGAAACTAGAGAGAAATACTGCTACTGGTACTGATATTTTGTATATTAAATAACATTAGTGTCCCCTAATAATTATGGTAGTGAAACATCGTTAATAGGATCACGAATACTCATACTAAAGCAATAGTGTCAAATAATTCTGATTTGATAATGCAGAATTGTTACTGTTATCATCTCTACTGCTGATAGAAATGCCACTTCTAAAAATAACACCAGGTTGGGGTACCTGGCTGGCTGTCAGTAAGCATCTGTCTTTGGCTCAAGTCGATTTCAGGGTCCAGGGATCGAGTTCCCACATCCCCACATCGTGCTGTCTGCTTGGAGGGGAGTCTTCTTCTCCCTCTCTGCCTGCCCCTACCCCAGCTCATGCTGTCTCTCGTTCTTACTCGCTCTCAAATAAATAATAACATTACAAAAAATAAAATAACACCAGGTAATATTTGCTGAGCACTGGGTCTGTGCCAGGCTTGCACATCATATTTTAGCCTTACAACGACCCTATAATGTAATTCTTTTTTTTTTTTAAGATTTTATTTATTTATTGGGACGCCTGGGTGGCTCAGTTGGTTAAGCGGCTGCCTTCGGCTCAGGTCATGATCCCAGCGTCCTGGGATGGAGTCCCACATCGGGCTCCTTGCTCGGCAGGGAGCCTGCTTCTTCCTCTGCCTCTGCCTGCCTCTCTGTCTGCCTGTGCTCTCTCTCTCTCTCTCTCTAACTAATAGATAAATAAAATCTTTAAAAAAATTAAAAAAAAATCTCTTTCAAAAAAAAAAAGATTTTATTTATTTATTTAACAAACAGCAGAAGTAGGCAGAGAGGCAGGCAGAGAGAGAGGAGGAAGCAGGTTCCCTGCTGAGCAGAGAGCCTGATGTGGGGCTCGATCCCAGGACCCTGGGATCATGACTTGAGCCGAAGACAGAGGCTTTAACCCACTGAGCCACCCAGGCGCCCCCCTATAATGTAATTCTTACCAAATTCCCATTTTTTAAAAAAGATTTTATTTATTTATTTGAGAGAGAACGCACGTGCATGCATGAGAGGGAGAAGTAGATGCAGGACTCAGTCCCGGACTCCGGGATCATGACCCAAACCCAAGGCAGATGCTTAACCATTTCAGCCACCCAGGCGTCCCACCATCTCCTCGTCTTACAGATGAGGGAACTGAGGCTCAGCGAATGGAGGTGCTTGCCTAGCAGACAGCCTCCTTGGCTGTATTAGAATTTGGGAAGCTCTTCTTTACTGATATTAAGAGCTGCTCTGCTTTCCCTCTGAGCACAAACCTGACTGTCCATTTATGTTTGAGCCAGCTGCTTTCTGAGGTGAGAATTTGGGCTTCTGTCCAAGGAAACCGAGGCCTTGAGAGGGTACATGATTTGCCCAGGGTCTACTGAGATAAGAGAAGAGGTAGTGCCTGCTTATAACCTGACCAGCACATCCACCATTCATGCCCAGAAACAAGAGACACAGGGATTCCTAGGGAGCCACTAGATAAGTGGTTCTGAGACTGGATGTGGAGCATGGACAAGTTGAGGAACAGTACAGAAATTTGGAACATTCTAGAATATTCCATAATATTAACAGCTATTTCCCTGTCCCTCACCTTTAGTCAAAGGTCCATTCAGAGTTATGGTATATCCCAAACTGGTGGAATATTATGGAATCCAGGTAAATGCTGGGAATATGGATGACTGCAGATATTAGTCTGGTGGGCCTCACAGGTGTAAGCCCCCGGTTGCCTCAGTGGTGGTCGTGGGATGACAGTGGCTGTCTTTGTTGTGCGGGTTCCTTGTGTGGATTCGTGAGGGTGCTAGGCCTCACGGCTGCTCACTAGCTGTTATGGCCATTTGGCCATTCCTGTGATTGCTTGGGGCTTGGAGGAAAACATGGGCTGTGGGTCCATCAGGGACACTGTTGCTTATAGGCCCTCTGGCTACTTTGAAGTGTAGTGATGTGCTGCTTTGGTAGAGACACACTCCTGGTGTCACAGAGACTCTGCTAACCAAGCAGACTGCTCATGAGTCTCATCAGGGGTCTCCCTGATGACCCCGTTTCATGGCTAGGTAAATTAAGGCCCAGTGTTGAAGGGCTGGATGGGAACCAGGAGAGGGAGTGGAGGGTGGCTCCAGAGTCTGTCCTGGACATCCCTGCCAGCCCCATCCCGCAGCCTGATTGCCCTGATCCCCCAGGCAGGATGACTTTTCTCAGCTCTTTGTCCTGGCCGAGTCTTAATTTTCTTTTCTTTTTTAAAATATTTATTTATTTATTTGTCAGAGAAGGGATATATGTGCACACAAGCAGGGGAGTGATAGGCAGAGGGAGAAGCAGACTCCCCACTGAGCAAGGAGTCCGATTCAGGACTTGATCCCAGGACCCCAGGATCATGACCTGAGCCAAAGGCAGACACTTAACCAACTGAGCCACCCAGGCATCCCAGATCTAAATTTTCTTAAGATAATGGCCAGACAAGCCATTATTGTCACCCTTCAGATTGATCCTTTCATGCCTGGTGTCCAGCCAGGGGCAGTCTCAGGGGCATGGGATCACCTACCCGGTAAGTGGCAGAGCAGCTCTTTGAGGCTCAGCTCGGTGGTGGGAGAAAGGTGCTGGGGGAGCAAGCACCCATCTGACCTGCGCGGTGATAGGCTGCTCGTCCCTGGCAGGGAACGGGCTGTTACGGAAGAAGACCCTGGTCCCAGGCCCACCCGGCTCGAGCCGCCCAGCTAAAGGCCAGGTAGTCACTGTGCAGCTGCAGACCTCACTGGAGAACGGCACTCGGGTGCAGGAAGAGCCAGAGCTGGTGTTCACCCTGGGCGACTGTGACGTCATCCAGGTGGGAGGGCACGAGGGCCCTGGCAGCTGACCTGGAGCTGAGTGGAGGAGGACTGCGGGGATGGAGGGGAGGTGGTGGCAGCTGGGGGGCAGGGCGGTGGTGGGGTCAGAGTGGGCATGGCATTGCTACTCTGTACCTGAGCCTGCCTGACCCTTTTGCCCCTGCACACCCAGGCCCTGGATCTCAGCGTTCCACTCATGGATGTGGGGGAGACAGCTATGGTCACTGCTGATTCCAAGTACTGCTATGGCCCCCAGGGCAGGTGAGAACCTGTTACCAGCAGGGTCCCCATGGGGGACCCCTCTGCCCACCAAATTTATAGCAGAAAAAACAGACTTAGGGAGGGGAAGTCACTCACCAAGTCAGGAAGCTCATGGGTGGCAAGTTACTTCCCTTTCGTTTCACTGAGGAGGGGGTGACAGTGGGGCCAGCTCCCAAGTCTTGAGCCCTTACCCTTTCCTCCCTGCTCCCTAGCCAACCCAGTGTGTCTGGGGTTCGTTCATGGTGGCCGCTGGGTCTGAGTGCTGCTCTTGCCCCATCCCCCAGCAGGAGCCCGTACATCCCCCCACACGCGGCCCTGTGCCTGGAGGTGACCCTGAAGACTGCCGTGGATGGGCCTGACCTGGAAATGCTCACAGGGCAGGAGCGTGTGGCTCTGGCCAACCGGAAGCGGGAGTGTGGCAATGCCCACTACCAGCGGGCCGACTTCGTGTTGGCTGCCAATTCCTACGACCTCGCCATCAAGGCCATCACCTCTAGCGCCAAAGGTGAGTGCCAAGTCAAATCCTGCCGCCCCCCTGCGAAGCCATCCACTAGTGCCGGAAGCATCCAGCCACAGAGGGACTCAGACTCAGAATGATCTAGAATATTCCAGAATGTGGATAGATGTTCAACTATTCCTATCTTTAGACTAGAGTCCACTGTAGACTTATGGTATGTCCCTGATCAACAAACTAGTATAGAACGCAGGTAGATGTTGGAATGTAAGTGACTATGGACCATGTCAATCCACGTGCCCTGTGGTTAGGCCTTCGCATTGCTTAGGCTTTGTCTTACTCCTTAGGAACACCCTGAGGATGGGCTGGTCTTGGCCCGTGTTAGATATAGGGAAACTGAGACCAGAGAGGCTTGAGGTCCTCCAAGGAATAGATGGTGGAGGCCCCGCCCCTAGGAATTCAGAGTCCCTCTCCCCAGTCTCTTGGGACTGGGGTACTCTGAGGCCCTCCCCACCCAGTCCCCTCTGCCACCAGGTCCAGAGGGAGTAGGCCTTGGCCTGGGTCACACAGTGTGTGGGGCACCTTTCCCTGGGGTCAAAGGTGGCCAGCCCTCCACAGATGGGCGGCTGTGGGAGGCTGGCGGTGCGGTAACCACGGCCACGGTTGAGCACATCCTACACCACCACTACCACCCCCCCAGTGGACATGACATTCGAGGAGGAGGAGCAGCTCCTGCAGCTGAAGGTGAAATGTCTGAACAACCTGGCAGCATCACAGCTGAAGCTGGACCACTACCGTGCCGCACTGCGCTCCTGCAGCCTCGTGCTGGAGCACCAGCCCGACAACATCAAGGCTCTCTTCCGCAAGGGCAAGGTGAGCTGCGGGCAGGTGGGCCCTCTGATTACCCCACACCCAGAGCAGTGGGGCTGGTTCCAAACTCTGGATTTGAGATGGGCATGGGCATCAGCCAGCCAAGCTCTCTGGGGTAGGGGTGGGGAAACTGAGTCCCAGACAGGTGCTGGGGTGTGGTCTGGATCACAGCAATTCGTTGACAAGCCAGACTTGAACCGTAGGTCTTAGGTTTCCTCCCAACTGCTGGCCCTTTGGTGACTGCTCCTTGTATATAATCCTCCATGGTTCACATATCTCAGAGTAAAAAGCCAAGTCCTCATTGCAGCTCTTGGGGCTCTTGGTCATCGGGTCCTGTCACCATCCCCTTCTACCTCTCCTCTTCTTTCTCTCCATCCTACTTAGCTTCCTCACTGCTTGCTGCCCAGGCTGGGGTTATTCCCACCCTAGTGACTTTGCATAGGCTCTGCCTTCTGCCTGAGACGTTCACACCCCAGATCCCCCCATGGGTCCCTCTTTCACATCCTTCAGGTCTTTGCTCTGATGTCACCTCCTCAGGAAGTTCTCCCTGCCACACCCACCTGACCCCCTGCCCTGTCTTCATGTTTTCCATGGTGCCATTAGCAGATGTCATTGTGGCTGTTAGGTCCCTTACTAGAAGCTGGAGATTTTGTCTGTTTCACTCACTGGTAAATCTCTAGCCATGCAAACAGGGCCAGGTACATAGTGGGTACCCAGTAAATGCTGTGGAATGTAGGGATGAATTTGGCCTGTGTAGACTTGACCGTAATTGCTTTTGGCCCCATCTGCTATTCATCTCTATCCGTGTGTGTGTGTGTGTGTGTGTGTGTGTGTGTGTGTGTTTGTGTTTGGTGGGGGAGGCGGTTCAGTGCCTTTAACAGTAAACTGAGGAAATTGAGACACAGCAAATGGTGTGTGGGTGTGTGTGTGTGTGTGTGTGTATGTGTGTTTGGTGGGGGAGGCGGTTAGCGCCTTTAACAGTAAACTGAGGAAATTGAGACACAAGCAAATGGTGGGTCACCTAGCCTGTTGGTGAGAGGCATGAGCAGGGGTTCCCTCCAACCGGCATTTTTTAACCACTTGTGTGTGGGGTTCTGTGTAGAGATATGGGAAGAAGATAGTATCTCTTTTTTTTTTTTTTCAGGGGTCTGTAATGCTCTTGCGGGCAGTGGGATTGTCTGCTCCTATAGCCTCACGTTTATATCTGCTGGTTGTAGGTGACACAAACACATCCTAAGATTCGACAAGAGGAGGAATTAATAACTTGTGGAATTGCCAAGTATAGGGTGTTGGCTTCAGGCATGGCTGGATCCAGGCATTAGCAATGTTGTTGGGATGCTGTGCCTGTGTGCTGTGGGTTTTCCCCTCAGGGTGACCAAGGTGCTTCTTCCTGCTCACTCAAAAAGTTCAAGGCTTCCATCCTTCCCACCTAGTATCTGGGTCTCTCAGTGACACCCACAAGGTTTAGTTGGGTGTCATTGGCTGGCTCTGAATCATTCACTGTAGTCAAAGCTTTGGAAATGCTCATTTGGCTTCTTGAGCTGGAGCAAGGGAGGGTAGCAAGGGAGGAGGTGAGGCCAGCCCCCAGGTTTCCTGCAAAGGCTGGGACAGACATGCAGAGGAGAGAGCAGATTGGGACGACACTGAACCTGGTGGGGTGCTTATGTCATCTGAGGGTTAAGGGACGGCATAAGGGTGGCTGGGTCCCTGGGGTGATTGTGGGTGATAGATTTGGGACTAGTCAAGTGGCCAGGAGCCTGGCAGGGCTGGGCCTTTTGAAGAAGATCATGGAGCACTGTGGTTCCAGAATGACGCCATCCATTTCCTCCCACAGGTGCTGGCCCAGCAAGGGGAGTACAGTGAGGCCATCCCCATTCTGAGGGCAGCCCTGAAGCTGGAACCTTCCAACAAGGTGAGCAGAAAGGAGGCAGCCTTGGGACCTGCCCTGCCAGCTTGTCTGGGAAGTCATCCTGTGGTCTTTGCCTTGTCCTGCTTGCTGTGGCTCTCCATATGGGGTTCTAGCCTAGGCAGTGATGGCAAGGGGCTGGGTGACTGAAGAGCCCCAGCCATCTTGCTGAGACCCTCATGACCCCTGCATAGATGGTTTGGGCTCACCCCTCCCCAACCAGGATCCCAGAGGTCAAGGGTGCTACCAGCATGGCCAGTGTCAGTGTTTTCAGGTTTTCTACCAAAATCTTCCTCTCTCCTGGCCACCTTGTGCTCTACCCCATCCACTTGTTACCTAGGGGGATAGAGATGGCAGCCCCTACTTTGCTGATGCCCCGAGAGGAGCAGATGGAACTTTCGTGTCCCAATGGTCCTCGCCCCAAAGTGACCAGGGTTCCCCAGAAAGGCGGAACATCAGAGACGATGGTCAGGTTGGCTGCTGCCACTGCATGTTCTTAGCCCAACTGACACCTCTTGCAGACGATCCACGCTGAGCTTTCAAAACTGGTGAAGAAGCACGCGGCCCAGAGGAGCACAGAGACCGCCCTGTACCGGAAAATGCTGGGGAACCCCAGCCGGCTGCCTGCCAAGTGTCCTGGCAAGGGTGCCTGGGTGAGCGAGGGCTGGCAGGCACAGGGATGTTCCCAGAGGAGGGGCAGGGGCTAAGGGTGGGGCACGCCACCCAGAAGGAGTTTCTTCATTTTGCGAGCGTTGATGTCAGCTGGGCTATGTTGGACCATGTTGGGAACACAGAGAAGCCTTAGCCCTCAGCCCAGAGAAGCAGTCAGGGCTAGAGCAGAAGTGGAACAAGACTTGGAGGGCTCAGAGTGGGGAGTGATAGTTCTTCCAGAGGGGAAGGGGAGGTGTTCTAGAACAGGGGACACTTGCCTTGAGTTTTGATGTATGAGTAGGAGTTTGCCAGAAGGTGGGAAAGGCATTGTCAGGCAGTGGTTTGCTGGGAGGCCTCTTTGGGCCATGTTGGTAGCTGAAGCCTATGGAATCAGTCTTGACCACTCTCCAGCCTTCTCTTCCATCCCCTTTATCCACAGTCCATCCCCTGGAAGTGGCTGTTTGGGGCAACTGCTGTTGCCCTGGGGGGCGTGGCTCTCTCCGTGGTCATCGCTGCCAGGAACTGACCACCCAGGTGGCCACCACCCCCTCGCACACCACGGACCCCACCCCGCGCTCCCTAACTTCCCCAGGCTCCCTGTCCACTGCCCTGTCTGATCCAGCCCCCTCCTCTGGGGCGGGAGCAGTGAGGTGTAGGGGCCACATGGCCCCAGGGAGACAGGAGGGACTATGGCCCTATAGGAGGAAAGTGAGGCAGGGCCCGGGCTCCATGTCCAGCCCAGAGGGAGGGGGCCCTCATTCCTCCAGACCCAATTCTCATCCCCACCCCCACCCCCTTGGGTTAGGTCTCAACAAAGGCCAGCCTCAGTTTCTCCTTCCCAACAGGCCTGGGGGCAGCCCTTCCCCAACCCAGTCCCTGTCCAAGCGTCAATCCCCATCCACACCGCCTGCTGCCCTCTGTCCAGGTTCTCCCTCCCACCCCTTCAGTGAAATAAAGCCTCCTACCCCGCACTCTGCTGCCTCCAGTCCCTTCTTCTGCTGTCGCTTGGGGCTGGGCCAGAGATAACCTGTGTCACATCCAGGGTCATGCAGGACTAAAGCAGGGGTGGGGGCATCTCTTCTTGGGCCACGGCAGATCTCCTTTACAAAGGGGGCAGCAGAGACCTAGAGAAGTGGGGTGATGCATTCAGGGTACTCAGCCAGGCTCTGCGTGAGTTTACACCCAGTTAAACTCCATTTCTCTAGTCTCTGTTGCCTCATCTGAAAATGGGGATCCTGACAGGATCTAACTGGGGACAGTGCTGAGACCTGAGCGACCACAGGGGGCTGGCTGTGCGGCAAGGAGACAGCCCCATGCCTGGGTAACAGCATAGCCAGTGCAAAGGCCCTGGAGCAGGATTGAGCCCAGCGGGTTCAAGGTTAAGGAGAGTGTGTGGTCAGCAGTTCCTCTTGATCTTGTTTAGTTTTCCCCGAACCTGGGGCTGTAGGAGCTTCTTCTGTAAATGCTGCCCACCATCACAGCCAGAGCGGGTGATCAGGCCTTTGTCAAGACAGCACCTGTGACCCTTCTCATGGCTTCATCCTGCCTCTGGGAGAGGAGATCTCCAGGAATAGACCACCACCACAAGGATCTGTGCTGCACCTATCCCCTAACAGCCGCAGGAGGGAAAGCCACTGGCCACAGCCACCCGGCAGAAGGTAGCAGTTAGGCCTTGAGCTTGCCTTCTCCGGGGTCCTGGTCTGTGAGCCACCTGGATGACTCTCTGGGCACAAATCTGTGGGTGGCTTGAACCTGCTCCCTTTGCTAGCATTCAGCCTCTTTAGGTTTAGACTTCATACTCCCAACAGCAGGGGAACTCTGTGGGTGTCACTGCAGTAGGGGCTGTGGGTCGGCCAGGCTTGGTGGGGCTAGAGTCCTAGGTAGGACACCCCATCTTTCCTCAGTCTTGCTGACCTCAGGCTGGGGAGCTGGCCTGAGTGGTGACCAGCGGGATGGTGGGCTGGGAGGGTGACTTCTGGCCTGGGCTGTGAGGGTCACAGCTGTTGTCATTCCCAAGCACTGATCATTAGTGTGGCATTAGTCCACCAGGGACACACAGTGGCTTCATTCTGTGCCCATTCTCTGCATATTTTGGAGACAAGTCCTTTCTTGAGTAGGTATATTATGAATATTTTTCCCATTCTGGGGCTCACTTTTCATTTTCTTAGAGCAGACATTTTAATTTTGATGAAGTTCAGTTTATGATTTTGTCAATCTTTGCTAACCAGGTTTGTAGGGATTTTCAAGGTGTTCTTTTATTTTTTTCTATTTTTATTATATAAGGATTTTATTTATTTATTTGACAGAGAGCGAGAGCAGGAACACAACCAGGGGGAGTGGGAGAGGGAGAAGCCAGCTTCCCAATAAGAAGGGAGCGCAATGCAGGGCTTGATCCCAGAACCCTGGGATCATGACCTGAGCCGAAGGCAGACACTTAACGACTGAGCCACCCAGGCGCCCCTAGGTTTTCTTTTAAATGGTTTATGGCTTCAGCTTTTCTATGGAGATCCACGATTCACTTTCAGTGAACGTTTGTGTGCAGTGTGAGGTTGGAGTTGAGGTTCATTTTCCAGATAGCCTATCCAGTTGTTCTAGAAACAACCGTGGGGAAGACTTTTCTTTTTCCTAGCAAGTTATTGTGGCAGCCTTGTTAATCTTCTGGCCTCTGCTCCATGCTCAGGATTTCTCTGTCCTCAGGTTTTCTTTGTCCTCTGTGTGGGTCCCACGCTGGGTTCCATGCTGTCCTGAAGGCTGTAGCTTTTTTTTTTTTTTTTTTTTGAAGGCTGTAGCTTTCTGGTAATGCTAGAGTCAGGCTTTGCTCCAAGGTTCTTTTGGTTGTGCCCATTATTAGCTAAGCATACCGAGGCCCAGAAAGGAGTCAGCTGCCACCCAAGGTCCCATCACCTGGACACAATGGGCAAGATTAGCCCCAGGTCAACCTCCCTTCAGAGCCCATGCTGTGCCCACCAGCCAGGTCTACACCTCCCTGCAAGTTAGAGCCAGGAAACAAGAGAGACTTTGAAGGCCATGGCCTGGAGTGTGAACTTTAGTATGTTCCTTCCCTTGGTCTTTCCATCCTCTGGTCTGAATGGGAGGGGGGACAGGGTGTCCAGGACGAGGGGCACTGATGTTTCCTTGAAGGCACAGGAGTCCTTTGGCAGGTGTGAAGAGTACTCCCAGGACTGGCATGGCTTGTGCAGAGGTGTGCTGGCCGGGCAGTACATGACACATTCAGAGGACAGCTAGGATGGATTTTTATTTCATATGAAAACATGTACCAATGCCTCCTGTATACTTGGTCTTAGGCAATGACTCAACCTGGCCTTGCTTTGGAGGGGTGCAGCTCACAGTGGGCTATGAATTGGAAGTGAGCAAGACAGAATGAGCTGTGTGTGTGTGGGTGTTTCAGCGAGGGAGGGAGGGCATTCACATCTGAGCACTGGACATCCTTTGCATGTCTCCATGTCAAGTCATTGTTAAAGGACAACCTCCTAGGTCGCCCAGCATGGGACCATGAGGACCTTGAATGTCTGTCCTCTATTTCTCCTCCTGGTGGAACTCCCCTTCATGCCTTTCTATGCAGATGGGACTGGTTCCCCATCAGCCCATCAGGCCTGCAACCCAGGCCTGACCAACCGGAGCACTCTAGACCCCAGCCACAGTGGTTGGCTCCTAGAAGGTCATGTGACCCCCAATGAGCCAATCAAAGCCTGCCCTGATACTTCTGGAGCCACGGGGAAGTAGGTGCTCTTCTCCAGGGACTCCTGAGCTGGTGAGATGATGGCCTGGTACTACTATGGTTATCTTTGTCTCTATAAAGAGGGACCTGAGAGTGAGTGCCACCCAGAGAGCAGAGCTGAGAGAGAGACCTGGACACATCCTGGTGACCCCATTCAGCTCTTGGAGCTAGTTGGGCCTAGAGTCTGTCATTTCTTCAGTCGTTAGAGCCAATAGTTATTTTTGCCTGAGTCAGCCTAGACTGAGGTTTCTGTTGCATGTGGACTTTTAGAGAAGGGGGCATCTACCGGGTTAGATCAGTTTTGTTCTGTGGCCTGATGTGTCCTCCTCGGGGAGCCTCCCTCACTGGGCAGAGGACAGAAAGGAGTGATCATGAATGCTTGTGGGCAGATGGGTGGGTGGAAGAAAATTACCATGGAATCATCAGTCATCGGGGCTGATGGAGATGTTTTAACCGACACTGAAATGTTCCCAGAAGGTCTGGCAAGCACACGGGCCATCTTTGAGGAAGAGTCTGCATGGCTGTCCCTACAAACTGTTCCCATGGAATGCTAGGCCTTACCTTCTTCATGGGTCACAGGGAGGATAATACAGCTGATTCATGAAGCAAAATGGAGGTTTGGGGGCACTGGAAGGCCCTACTGATGGAGGTCAATAAAAAAAATAACTAAGTAGGCTTAGGTTATTCAAACTTGCATGTTCCCAAGAAAGGACTGGCCCTGGTCAGCTACTGGCAGGTCACGTTCTAAGTTCTTGGGATGTTCTGGCTGAGAGTCTATGCTAACAATATAATTTAGGGTGGGGCCTTTGGTCCCATGGTTTCAGCTTGACCTGTGGAGTGGCTGGAGACTGAGTTCAAGCACATGGGTGCTCAGCCCCCCTTCCCAGTAAAAACCCTGGACAAGGCTCAGGTGAGCTTCTTTGGTTGGCAGTACTCTGTGCATGTTGTTGCAAAGATTTCTGGGAGAATTAAGGGGTCCGCACCTGGATACTTGCCTGGTTTCTCCTGGTCTCTCTGCCTTATGCACCTCAATCCTTTCACTGTGATCAACCATGGCCACGAATATCACAGCTAGACTTGTTGGTTCTGAGATGCCCAGCTGAGTGAGCAGCGGAATAGGCATGAGATCCCGGGGCTGCATGCTGGCTGCCCGCCATGCAGAGGGCCTATACCCAAAGTGAGTGCTCTCAGGGCACCTGGGTGGCTCAGTGGGATAACCCTCTGCCTTCAGTTCAGGTCATGATCTTGGGGTCCTGGGATCGAGCCCTGCATCGGGCTCTCTTCTCAGCGGGGAGCCTGCATCCCCCATCTCTCTTTCTGCCTACCTTTCTGCCTTTGTCAAATAAATAAAATATTAAAACAACAACAACATCAACAACAAAAAACCAAAGTGAGTGCTCTCATGGATCCTTGCATTCCCTCTGCTACAAAACAATACATCCCTAAAGCTCATTGGCTGGCTGAGCACCTGAGCAGGTAGGAGTCTGGCTCCAAGGGCTGTGGGCTGCAGAAATTTTAAGGGGCTCCTGAGATTTTTTTCTATCTATCATCCCAGGACTGGAAGTGGGCAGGATCTCACTCCTGTGATTACATTGTTATTGGCACAATAGACTTTAATATACGGAGATAATCTGGGTGGGCCTGACCTCATGGGTTGCAGATGACAAAGCCAGAGAGTCTTGAACTATGAGAGGGATTCAACATTCAAAATTCTCCCTCTCAAGAGAGGGAGGCTCTCTGTTACTGAGGTGGAGGGGGCCACGTGGCTAGCACCTGAGAGTGGCCCCCAGCCAACATCAAGGAAATGGGGACCAGAGTCCTACAACCACCAGGGAATGAGTTCTGCCCACAATCTGAAGAAGCTTGGGCATGGACCCTTCTATTGAGCCTTGGGATGAGGATGTAGCCAGCCAACCCCTTGCTTACAGCTTCATGAGACCTCGAGCAGAGGACGAGTTAAGACATACCAGACTTCTGACTCACAGAAACTGTGAGTTAATAAATGTTTATTGTTTTAGGCCAGTAAGTGTGAAGCCCTTCCTTACGCAGCAATAGCTAGCTAACGCATGTATTGACAATGTTAGTATGTAATTGACAATTGTTAGTCAGCAACTGCTGACTAACAAAAAGTGGGTATTCATCTCAGTGTGATTGAAAAACACATAAACTGCAAACAACATAAATAGATAGAAAGGAATTAGATAGATAAATTATCATAAACTCATTAATAATAATGATTTCCGGGGCGTCTGGGTGGCTCAATTGTTAAGAATCTGCTTTCAGCTCAGGTTATGATCCCAGGGTCCTAGGATTGAGCCCTGCATCAGGCTCCCTGCTTGTCGGGAGGCCTGCTTCTCCTTCTCCCATCCCCCTGTTTGTGTTCCTGCTCTTGATGTCTCTCTTTCTGTCAAATAAATACATAAAATCTTTTTTTAAATTTTATTTATTTATTTATTTGACAGAGAGAGAGTAAGCAGAGCAAGTAAGCAGAGCAGCAGGCAGAGAGAGAGGAGAAAGCAGACTCCCCGCCAAGCAGAGAGCATGATGTGGAGCAAGATCCTAAGATCCCGAGATCATGACCTTATCCAAAGGAACAGGTTTAACCTACTAAGCCACCCAGGCACCCCTAAATACATAAAATCTTAAACAAACAAACAATTATTTCCATGATGATGCCATTTGCCATTTGCTATGCTTATCCATATTTTACGATGTGGGCACACCAAGGAGGGCAAGACATGTCCCAAGCCATATAGGGAATGAGGAGCTGACAAGGGTCATAGTGCTAGAACCTCTGCAATGAGCTTGGCAGGTGGAGTGCTTGTCCAGGGGCATCCCATGGTGATCAACCAGCTTCCTGGGGTTCCACTGGGAGCCACTGGGGCATCAAGCATAAAGTGGAGAAATGCTTGTTGCGAAGCAGCAGAGCCCATGGCTGTGGTGTTCTTAATTCCTTCTCTTTTGGAGGGAGGTTAAGGAAGGAAGGGAGAGGGGTCAGCAGGAGCAGAGGGAGAGAGAGAATCTTAAGCAGGCTCCACCCAGCACAGAACCCGAGACGCAGCTTGATCTCACAACCCTGAATCATGACCTGAGCCAAAATCAAGAGTCAGACACTACCAACTGAGCCACCTAGGTGCCCCCCTTCTTTTTTTTTAATTATTTATTTAAGTGTCTCTGCACCTAACCTGGGGTTGAACTCACAACCCTGAGATAATAAAATCACACGCTTCCGCAACTAAGCAGGAAGGCACCCCTGTTCTTAATTCCCTTAACTTCTCCAAGCCTTGGTTTCCTCATCTGGTAGACGGGTCCAAACCACTGTATTTACTCCAAAAGGTGGTCTTGCATTGAACGCAGTGCCTGGTGCATTTTAAACACTCTGGTGCATTGCACTGAACGCAGAGCCTGGTGCATTTTAAACACTCAGTGTTACTACTGTTTATGAGCTAAAACCACAGAAACTCAGAAAGGGGTCCTGCCTTTCCCAATGTTACTCAGTGAGCTGGTCAGCCCTCAAAGCTGGCTCCTCCCATGTTCTCCATTCAGCAGTCCAGCTGTCTCTATTCTCCCCATCCTTCTCTCCAGACTGTCCACACCTCACCTACCCTATTCTTGCTCTTCTGCGATCCCTCTGGGCAGTGCAGCCCTGCCTGCTCCAGTATTTATCTGGCCTGCCTCCTGGATAAACAGCTGGGCCCAGATAGCGAGCTGAGGGCTCAGTGTGTCTGAGCAAGTGCTGGCGTCTTCCATTTAGGAGGGACTGATCTCAGGTGAAGGGTAGGGATTCCAGTTTTGACCCTGGGCTTAGGCAGTCTGGAGTTGGAATCTCTGCAGCAGCATGTGAAACCATTCTGAGCCTCACTCTCCTCATCTCCAAAATGGGCTGATATCTGTGTTGGGAGAATTAAATGCTATCATTTATTCATTCAACACGTATTTCCTGAACACCTAGTCCATGCTAGGCCCTGTGCTGCGGGTGTTCAATGAGGAAATGTACAGAAAGGGATCCGGGTACCAGAGGCAGATTGAAGGGTAATCAGGGAGGCTCTGGGTCAGAAAGATCTTAAGTTCAAGTTCCAGCCAGCCGCTCACTGGCAGTGCCAATCTCCTTGAGTCCTGCCTCACCCCTCTGGGCCTTAGTTTTCCATTTGTAAATGGAGATATTAATGGCAGGTATGGGAGAATGTTTCAAGGAATCTGGCATTGCCTTGGGCTCAGCAGTTTATGGTTAGGGGGTAAATGGATGATAGTGCCAACTTGGCAGTGGTGGGCAGAAGTAAGGAGGTCACCTTGGTAGAGATACATAGAAGGTCCTTGAACTTCACCTTCCTCTCTTACCTCAAAATCTTTATCTTATGACCACTGTCTGTAATTAGATTGAAGGGAAAAAGAAAACAAGAACTTCCCACAGGTTAGGAGACCCAGGAGCCCAGGAGAAGCTTGCCTGGGCAAGTCAGTGCTGTTTTCCAGTCTCAGTTTCCCCACCTGTAAAATGAGAGATTGATAAAACTGCACAGTTCCCATGGAAAAAAGTCTGGCAGGTCCTTGAAAAGTTAAACATGGAATTACAATAGGACTTAGTAATGTCACTCGTAAGCACAGACCCAGGAAAAGGGAAGACATTCATCCACACAAAAACTTGTACATGAGTGTTCACAGCAGCACTATTCATAATAGGGAATTGGTGGAAACAACCCAAATGGCCATTGATGGATGAATGAATAAACAAAATGTGGTCTGTCCACATAATGGGGTATTATATAATCATAAAAAGGAATGAAATAGGGGCACCTGGGTGGCTCAGTGGGTTAAGCCTCTGCCTTTGGCCCAGGTCATCGCATCAGGCTCTCTGCTTGGTGGGGGGCCTGCTTCCCCCCTCTCTCTCTGCCTGGCTCTGTGCCTACTTGTGATCTCTCTCTCTGTCAGAGAAATAAATAAAATTAAAAAAAAAAAA